>VWZW01005398.1:0-10262 GCA_013397115.1 Edolisoma coerulescens | reverse complement strand
GGGCGGTGCGGGAGCCGGGGGCGCTGCGGAGCTCGGGGGTTGTGCTGGGCGATCGGGGGCGGTGCAGGACCCATGGGCGGTGCAGCTCGGCCATGGCGCAGCCGCTGGCTCCCGGCTCGTCCCCGCTGCTGGCGGCCGCTCGCCGGGCGCACGAAGCGGCTTTCGGGGCCGCGGCCGTGCTGGCGGCGTGGGCCCCCGGCCGGGGCAACCTCATCGGAGAGCACACCGACTACAACGGCGGCTTCGTGCTGCCCATGGTAAGGGCCGTGCTCCGCCGCCCCGGCCTCTCGCCGTGTCACCCTTCCGGGTCCTCCAGGCAGCCGCTGGGGGTCCTCCGCCACCGCCTTCCCGCCCTCGTCCCGGGATGTCCCCTCCGGGATACCCCACCCAGGACCTTGAGGGATCCGCCGGGATCCCCCTTTCACCATTCTCCCTGCCCAGGACCTTGGGGTTCAGAGCAAGCCCTGCTGCAGCCCCCCCCTGCAGACCAACTCCTCACTCGCTTCACGGGGGACGTGATTCTCTTCCCAGCCACCTCTCCGAGAGGCTGAAGCCTTTTCTCTGCAGCGCCGTTAAACAACTTCCCGTTCCCAGAGAGCGATGTTTTGGTGGCAGAGATGGTTCAGAGCAGCAGGAGCTTCCTGCTCCTTCCGAGCTCCTTTGGCTCAGCGGGGAAGTCTCCACTCAGTCCTAAATCAAACCTACAGCTAATTACTGTGAGACCGAGGAGCGTGGGAGCAGGTCAGCCGAATTCCCTGCCAGGCAAGAAAACTTCCTGAAGCCTCTCCCATTCCTGACGTGGTTACCACCCCCGCGGAGCCCAACCAGCAGCACCTGGCACCGAGCTGGGGGGTCAGGCACAACATCCAGTGGGAAGACTGACCCTGTGTGTCGATAAATAGCCAGGAAGTTTAATTCTGTGCCAAGCTGAGTGTGCAGTGGGGACTCCGGGGTGTTAAAACACTTGTGTGCTCCAGCTGTGGGCTGAAGCAGCCACAGCTGTCCCCTGCCACCCGTGGGGATGCTCCAAGGGATGCCGCGGGGTCTGAGCCCACCTTCCCCACCCCCAGGCCCTGCAGCTGGGGACGGTGCTGGTGGGATCCCCCACGCAGGACGGGACCATCTCCATCGCCACCACCTCGGCGGAGGCGGACGAGCCCCACAGGGTGCAGTTCCCGGCTCCCCGTCCCGGCAGCTCCCTGAGCCCGGGGCTGCCTCGCTGGGCCAACTACATCAAGGGCGTCATCCAGCAGTACCCGGGTAAGGCCCGGGCTGAGGGGCGGTCAGAGCCCCCCTTGCACGGGACTGGTGTTCAGAGCCGGCTTCGGGAGCGCTCCAGGGGCTCTTCCAGTGCCGGTGCAGTCCTGCAGCTCTGCCGGGACCAGGCTCCAGCAAAGTCGATCTCAGCTCCAAAGGCCCCTGTGCTTGGGGGGCTGCGGGGTCGCGCTCTGCTGTGGGTCACCCTGTGTTCTGAAATGTGGGACGGGGGCTCCTTGTGTCATTCCCCGTGAGCTGTGGGGCACGCGCAGCCCTGCAGGGGCTCATGGCCCCCTCCTCCCTTCTCTTCCCGCAGCTGGTCCCGTGCCGGGCTTCAGCGCCGTCATAGCCAGCGACATCCCCCTGGGCGGGGGCCTCTCCAGCTCGGCCGCTCTGGAGGTGGCTGCGTACACCTTCCTCCAGCAGCTCTGCCCCGGTAAGGCAGCGGCCAGCCCTGGGGCCTGGAACGTGTTTCCAGGTGGGAGCTGGGATGAGGGGGGTGCCCTTAGCTAGGTCCCAACAGCCCTTGGGAAAACGCTGCTGTGAGTGGGTAACAAGTCCCCAGCTGGCACTGCCCAGCTCATCCAGCCTGACCTGCCCAGACCTCTAAAATCCATGGACCACTCGCAGGGCTGGTCAGCGGGATGAGAAGAAGTTCCCTTGGGAGCATTCTCTCCCCACTCTAATGCCCCCAAAAATCAAGAGACCCAAAACACCAGTGTCAGTTATCACATCCAGCTGGATCTGGGGGCCCAGGCGGGCATGGGTGCCATGCAGTGGTGCAGGAGCAAGCACCTGCAGCTGCAAAACCCCATTCCATGGGAAAACAACTCTTTACCTCCTTGTTTGCTCCCCCTGCTCCCAGGCAAGGGACCAAGATCCTGGAGCTGCTAACCTGTGTGTCTCTGCTGTGGCACAGATGACGGGGATTTGGTAGCCAAGGCGCTGGCGTGCCAGAAAGCAGAGCACACGTTTGCTGGGATGCCCTGCGGGATCATGGACCAGTTCATATCCGTGATGGGCAGGGAAGGCCACGCGCTGCTCATCGACTGCAGGTCAGGGTCACGCGCTGAGCTCACTGTGCTGTGCCCCCTCCTCGGGCAGCTGGGGATGAGCTGGCCCTGTGCCCGTGAACTAAGGGCAGGAGTGCAGGGGGGGGTTAACCCTTGAACCCAGCCCAAAACCTCATCATGAGGACGGGGCAGCCTGCCCTTTAATTCCCCCTTGTCTTGATTCCTTCTCCTGCAGCCTTTCTGCTACTTGCCTGGGCTGTCTTAGGGTCTATTATGGAGCTAATAATTGGGAGGGAATGAAACGCCTGAGTGAAATGCTGAACCACCTGGACTTTGCCTCTGTAGTTCAGGATCTGCCTGCCACGTGGCCTCACTCAGGTGTCTGAGGGAGGGCTGGGGCAGGCAGGGGGGATGGGCTCATGGCTGTCCCTGCAGGTCCCTGGAGAGCATCCTCGTCCCGCTGACCGATGCCAGCCTGGCCGTGCTCATCACCAACTCCAACGTGCGGCACACGCTGACGGGCAGCGAGTACCCCACGCGCCGGCGGCAGTGCGAGCAGGCAGCAGCGGCTCTTGGCAAGGCCAGCCTGAGGGATGCCACCCTGGCCGAGCTGGAAGGTGGGGACAGTCCCTCCCTCAGCTCTGGCCGCTCCTTGGGACATCAAGAGCTTGGTGCCCCACGGGCTGAGTCCTGGGGCAGGCGGGTGGGCACACACGCTGTGATGGGAGTGGGCTGCACGCAGAGAGGCTTTGGCACAGGATGGTTGCAGGATGCACCCCAGCAGCATCCTGCAGGCTGGGGGGCTTTGCTGCAGGGACACAAATGTCTCTGCAGAGGCCAGGAGCCGGCTGGGGGACGAGGTGTTCCGGCGGGCCAGGCACGTCATCGGCGAGATAGCACGGACAGCACAGGCAGCGCAGGCCCTGCAGCACAGGGACTACAGCACGTTCGGGAGGCTGATGGTGGAGAGCCACAACTCCCTCAGGTGAGGATGACCAAGGATGCTCACAGCCTTCCTCACGTGTCCCTGCACTTCCAGGCAGAGCTGGGCCGAGATCTGCGGATCTGGCATTGCTGCCACGGCCGTGGCTGCACCAGGACACAATTCCAGCTGTCCGTGGTGCAGTGGTTGTGCCCAGGGTGCAGGAAAGGGCAGAGCACGGGTCTCCTCTCTCCAGGGATGACTATGACGTGAGCTGCCCGGAGCTGGACGAGCTGGTGGCAGCAGCCCTGGAAGTGGATGGGGTTTATGGCAGCAGGATGACTGGGGGAGGCTTCGGAGGCTGCACGGTGACACTGCTGGAAGCTGGGGCTGCAGAGAGAGCCCAGCAGCACATCCAGGTACGTGGCAGAAACGCACCAGGAGATTGGCTGAAAGATCCTGAGGGAACACTCAGGGGCACAGCACAGGGACGCTGTTGAAGTGTCACTCCTGAGCCATTCGGGGTTGGGGGGACCCACCCAGGGCCATGCAGGGGCAGCCCCGGGTCTGTTGATGCCACTAAGCTCTTGCAGGCACTTCAGCACTCTGCCAGTCACAGGGCCCTGTCCCAGGACCTCACTCTGTCAAGAAAGGGAGTGAAAAGGTGCTGGGGGAGCTTCAGGAAGGCCAAATCCAGCTACAGAAAAGTGGTCTGAGCTGAACTTGGGCACTGCTGAGCTGAACAGTGGCAGTCACAGCCTAGGAAAGATCTCAGTGCCATCACCAGTGTTCCCTAAATCAGCATCCTGGCATGCACAGGTAGTTGGAATTGCCAGCAGAATGGAGGTATCAGGACATGGGGCCTGTGAACAAGGCAGAGCATCATTTTGCTGCTCTGTGAGATCATGGTGCACCCTGTAAGAGCTGAGGGGGGGAAAGAAGGGGCAGAGGAAAGTCTGACATGAGGAGAGACCAAAAGGACTTTGGGCTCTACCAAAGGTGGGAGAGAGGGAACATGACCAGGAGTTACAGTCCAGTGAAGAGTGGAGGTAGAGGGAGTGTGGAACTGACCAGCAGGACCTTTCTCCCCAGCTCCAACATTCCCCAGCCCCAAAACCCCAGCCTTGACTGCTCCTCTTGTTTTTCAGGAGAAATACAGTGGCACAGCCACCTTCTGCCTCACCAAGCCCTCGGGAGGGGCAAAGGCTCTGCCCCTGTAGAGGAGTGAGCACCTCACCTGGGAGCCTTGGGCTGGCATTGCCTCCCTCCCCGAGGCTCTCCCAAGGGGATCAGTCCGTCCATCTGCATTATTTGCCTAAATAAACACAAAACATTTTCACGGTTGTTCTTTGCCCACGTGAACCAAAATCCCTGGGGTCTGTTCCTCAGAGGATACTGGTTTAACTCCAGTTTGCACTGGTGGAAGGAGCTGTTACCAGGGCTGTGGGGTCAAGCAGAGCCACGGTCACAGGAGGGGATGGCAGTGGAGGAGCAGCAGGCACTGACACTTGGCAGAAGTTCCTGCTTGGGACTCTTCCTCTGGCACCTGCCCTGCATCTGCTGCAGATGGAGGATAGTGAGGGGGAGAGGGATTTTTAAATTTACTTAAAAAAAGAAAAATAAAGAGGCAGAATATAGAGAGAATATTTATTGAGTGCAAGAGGAAGCCATCTGATCAAAGACCTGCTCTGGATCCAGCTTGGAAAGGCTGAAACAGCACCAGCTCTAACAACCAGATGAAATTAAAAAAGACAGGCCTGGGTTAGTGCATGTGCATAGGGAAAGTCTGATTCCCCGGAGAGCAGCTGATGGGCCACGCTCTGTGCTTGGAGAACGGGATCATCTTTGGTTTAAATGCTTGGGAAACTCCCTTTTTAGGCAGTTCTCAGTGTTGTACCCTGGACCACAAAGCCCAGGGAAAGGGGCACAGAGTCCTTGTGCAGGAGGAGAGAAAACCCCAACGCCAGGCGAGATGGGAGCAGGCAGGGAGGCAGGCTCACGCCCCTGTCGTGTGCTCAGGAGAAATAAGTGCTTCTTGAAGGCACAGTAAAACCTCAGGGCTGGTGAAGGATCCCTTGAGCCAAGTTAAAAACAGACCCAGCTCCATCTGCAGTCGTGGAGACTCCTGTGGACTTGATTCACCCACCTTTGGCTGAAAGATGTACAACCCCTCCCCCAGTGAAATAAAAAGCCTGAAGAGGACAGGGAACGGTTGGTGGTGAGCTCTTCTTCAGAGTCCAAAAGAAAAAAGGAAATTAAAACACAATAAAAAAGCAAACTAGAAAAAAGAAAGCCAAGGTCTGTTGTCAGATCAAAGCAGGCCGGTGATGCTGCCAGGGGGCCCAGGCAGCTGCTGTTTTGGTTGGAAGCTCTAACCCAGAGCAGGGGCAGCTGCTGCTCCAGGCAGGCTCTGTGCAGGCTCCTCGCCTGCTCCCATGCAGCTGGAACATGCCAGGGAAACCTTGCACTGCTCTGCAGGACAGGGAGCCTGCTTGTTCTCCCTGGCAGAGGGCAGGGAGACTCCAGGGATCCTGCCCAGCACTGGGAAATGAAGCCCAGCAGGGTCTCAGCTCAGCCCTGCCCTGTGTGAGTGGAGCTGAAGCTGGGGCTGAAGGAGTCTCAGATATGCTCAGGAGGGTGGGAGTGCCTGATCTTCCCAGGCTTGCTCCTCCTTTCTGTTTACTGATGGATCACAGGCCCCTTTATGGATGTCGCTGCTGGGCAAAAAGTCTTTTAAAAGACACCCAATGTCCTCTGCCCCACAATCTCACACTCTCCTCATCAGCTGTGTAAGGAATCCCAGCGCAGTTCCCATCTCGGCTGCTGGAGCTGTCCCCATCCCTCGCCTCTGGGAAGCTCCCAGCCCTTCTGTGTCCAAGTGCTCCAGCTGATGGATGCTCTGCAGGGAGTGGATCTGGCCTCTTGCAGCCTTCTGCTGGAGTCTCTGGTGCTGGAGGATACAAGGTCCACAGCAGAGCCCACCAGCTCATCACCAGCCTCATCCCAGGGTTCAAGTGGCCTTTGGATCAAGCCCTTAACTCATTTCTTCCCGTTATTCATGTTTCCCAGCAGCCACAATCCCGGTGTAGCCTCCACATTCAGGATAGATCTCATCCACCTCAATTTTTTTTATAAAATAATAAAATACATTTATATATATTTATATATATACTATGAAAACTGTACAATATTGTATGCAAAAAAAAAAAAAAGCATCAGAGGCCATCAAGTAACGCAACACAAACGAAAGGTTACTCTTTGCTATCGTGGTACCAAATGTCAGCAGCGAAGGACAGACACAAATAGGTGCAGTAAGAAAGCACAGGTTACCCCAAATCCCTACCTTGCAGCTCTCATAAAAAAACCCAAACTGAACAAAACAACCATCTCCAGTGGACAGGCGAGCTGCCAGAGAGCCAGGAGCAAAGATGGAAATGGTGACCCTCTATACATGAGGATTTTCGCTTCTGAGATCCTCTCAAAACCGAGGACCTGAGAATAAAACCATTCCATTCCATTTACCTGGACAGGCTGGGGCCATGGAGACACCCCAGTTCCTGCCCTGAAGGATGAGCTTACACACCCAGCTGTGCCAGAGCTCCAAGTGTGCTGGGCTCTGAAGAAGTCCAGAGGTTGGAGTGCCACGGAGGGTCTGTGCCTGCAGGAGGAGCTCCCAGGCACCGCCTGGATGAAGCACCCTTGGGTCGTTCCGTACAATCCTGCCCTCTGATCCCAAAAGTCCTGCTGGTGCTTGGCCTGCCCTGGCTCAGGCCTCGTAGAACTGCCTCTCCACCTGCTGGGTGAGGGTCCCGCTGGCCATCACGGTGCGGCTCACGAACTCCTGGGTGAGGGTGCTGCTGGAGTTCTCCAGGCGCTGGGTGGTCACCAGCATCCCGTCTGCAAGGGGAAGGCACCGAGTGTGGGGTCACAGGGAACAGGGACTGCTCTGCCTCGTGATTCCAGGCAGCTTGTTTTCCACCACAGAAAGCGGTATTTAAGGGCCTCTCCACACCAAGTGATCCAGTGCTTTGCTATGTCAGTCGAGAGGATGGATCTCCTAAAGCTCCCAAACTCTCTGTGTTGCAGCATGAACCCATGAGCTCACATGGGACAACATGGGACAGCTACATTGATGTGAATAAGGAGTTTGTCCCACTGCTCTGTTTTTTTCTGCTCTGAAGAGATCAAACCTTGCAGGAAGAGCTATGGTTTGGTCCCCAGTGATAGTGCTGGAGGACTCTGGAATTCAGCATTCCCTCTGGGACCGGGCAGCACGTGTGGAAATGACTGCAACTGTCCCTGGGCCAAAGCAGGGACACAGTGTAGGAAAAGGACTGACCCCCTTCAATCCCACCTGATGGGCCCTCCTTCCCTGCCTTTGGCACTTGAGGTAAAAGCAGCCTCAGACCTTTGGACAAGCAGAATTACCCTTTGTTTTCTGAGGGTTGCAAAGCAACAATGAGCCCCTACCTGTGAAGTGGGGATCCAGAGAGGAATGGCTGATGCTGGTTTTGGTGGTGTATTCAGTGGGGAATTTGTAAACTTCTTCTCTCATGTACTGCTGTCCTCCAAACTGGGAGAAAGCACCTGGGGAGAAGGAAAAGGGACAAGTCAGTCAAGAAATAACAAGGAGCTTCCAATGCCTCAACCCTGCACAGTGAGCACCAGCAGGCTCAGGAGTTTTCCCTTGCTGATATTGGGGCCAGGTTCAGGAGGAACTGGGAGGACTGGGGAGGTCTCACACCTGGGCAGTAAGAAGCTGCCTCCAGGTATTTGTACAAACAGGCAGAAGTTTCACCATAAGTTAAACACCGGCAGTGCTCCCTCATTCAGTGCACCAGGACTGGGGCAGTGCTCACCAGGCACAGCACTGCCTTCATGGAGAACACTGTCTCCATGTCTTTCATGGAGCATGGAGTCACCACCAGAGCTGCAAAGTGGCTGCAGGAGTTGTGTTGCCTGCTCTGAGAGCTTTCTCTTTGCACCTCCATGAAGACATGGTACTGTACCTCTGTCCTGAGATTCAATGGTGATGAGGCCTTCTCTCTCTGGCCCAAAGCCTTGGGTGGTGTTGGCTTGCACTTTGAACTTGTACGGGACATTCTCACTCAGGTGGGGCACAGTCAGGGTGGTTTCCAGGTTGTCTCCTTCGACATAGATTGTCCTGGGCTCCCCTAATCCACACAGACACAGAGTGGTGAAGACACACAAGAGCGATGGTCCCTCCAAACACACTCCCCCCCACCTCTGCTGCCTTGGCTTTCCCTGAGCTTTATACCCTGACCCCACGGGCTGTAGGATTACACCCACTTCTACTAAGGGCTAAGACAACCCCATTTCACTACAGCAGGGAACCTCAACAACCAACCTCCACGGGGTTTTGGCTGCAATAATCAACAGGTCCTTCCTCTTCCCACCACATTTGTTAGACCAGACCACACAATGGCACAAAGTGTCAGGAGCCAGCAGCTCCCAGGCCTGGAATCAGCCTCCTGTCCCCACTTTGTCTGCACTGTTGTAAGCAAACAACTCTTTTTCTGGTCCCAGCCAAACTGCAGCGAATTGCTGCCTTGGCTGGAGGTATCTTGTGCTCTACACAAGGGAACTGGGCTGCCTCAGCCTGATACTGTACCTCCTCCATGCAGCATCTCACAGGTGATCCTGTAGCCCAGGATGGGCCCATTGGGCTCACGGGGTCTCTCCCAGCTGAGATGCAGAGAGTCCGGGCTGAGGGCAGTGAAAACCAGTGGTCCAGGGGCACAGGGGGTGCTCAGGGTGAAGGGGGTACCTGCAAGGGCACAGGGGACACATCAGAATCACAGCAAAGGGAGCCTGGGAGGGATCTGCACACAGCATTTATGGAATGAGCTGGAAGGGCTCAGCTCTCTGGACAACAAGTGCAAAGTGAGCGTGTGGGGAAGAAGGTCCTGCTCCAAAACGAGAGGAAGGAAAGGAGAGCTCAGGATGTGGCTAGGGGAGAGAAAACAGCCAGGCCAGCACTGCAGACAGCAGCAGAGACATCAGTGCCACCCTTCTGTCCCCAGCCACCTCACCTGGCACGGGGCTGAGCGGGCTCTGCGGGTCCACCTGGGACTCGATGGTGATGACTCCCTCCCTCTCGGGGCCCCAGCCCTCCTCGCTCTGCGCCTTCACCTTGAAGATGTAGGAGTGGTTGGGCAGCAGGTCCTCCACCACCACCGAGTTCTGGCTGGGGTTGGGGATGGTGATCCTGTGCACCTCTCCTGGGACACACAGGGAAGAGGACGTCAACACCACGTTATAGGCACAAAGACAGAGCCACAGCTTTCACCTAAACTGTCTTAAACTGCCTGCAAAAGCCATCCAGGGGGCCCTCCCCAACCACCCCCATCACACCTTGCCACCAGCAATTGGTAGTGCAGGACAAGATGTTTTTCCAAAAAAAGGCTTGGGATAAACAACAGCTTCTTGAAAACTCAAGGAGTTTCAGACAAAAGAATTCTATTTTCACTAATGCTGCCCTGAGATTCATGTAAAAATAAGACATTTTCATTTCAATCCTTCTTCCAAGTCCCATGTGTTGAAAAAACCTTCATGTAAGATGTTTGGGTTGATGGAGAGAACCAGTAAAAGGGGATTTTTTCGGAGGAGAGATGATTCTACAAGCAACCCCAGGAATTGTTCTCCCTCTAGGAGAAACAGGGAATGAAAGCTGTGGGGTAGCTGCAACATTTCCTGCACAAGAAAAAAGGCTACACAAGAAGCAGATTTAGGACCCTGAATCCCAGAATGGTTGAGGTTGGAAGGCACCACTGGAGATCATCAGAGCAGGGCCATCCAGAGCCAGGAGAGCCAGAGCAGGCTCTCCACCACCCGAAACTCCCACCAACCCCCCCCTGCCAGTTCACTGACCTCCGTTGAGGAGCTGGTACTGCACACTGTAGCCCTGCACCTCCTTCTCGCAGCGCGGCTCCTGCCAGCTCACCTTCAGGGACGTGGGGCCCAGGGCAGAGAACACCAGGCGGGTGGGGGTGTCGGGGATGCCCAGAGGCTTCCTGGAGTCTGAGGCAGAAAGGGAACATCAGGCTGGA
>VWZW01005395.1:274426-397949 GCA_013397115.1 Edolisoma coerulescens | reverse complement strand
TGCAGCCCGTGGGAAGGAGTCATTGGAGAAGTTCATGGAGAAGATCTCTCCCACGGGAGGGATCCCCACTGGAGCAGGGGAAGGACTCTGACTCCTCTCCCTGAGCAGCAGCAGAAACAACCTGTGATGAACTGACCCCCATTCCCTGTCTCCCTGTGACTCTGGAGGGAAGAAGGTAGAAAATCAGCAATAAAGTTAAGCCTGAGAAGGAAGGAGAGGTGGGGGGAAGGTGTTTTTAAGACTATTTTTCCTACTCATTATCCTGCTCTGATTTTGGTTGGTAATAAATTTAATTTCCCCAAGTCTAGTCTGTTTTGCCTGTGACAGTGATGGGTTTGTGACCTCTCCCAGTCCTTATCTCAACTCATGAGCCTTTTGCTACATTTTCTCTGTGTGGTCCTGTCATGGAGGGGAGTGATGGAGAGGCTTTGTTGGGCACCTGGCCTCCAGCCAGGGTCAAACCACCACAGCCTAATTTGCTTTTGTGAAAACAACTCAAACTCAAAACAAATATCAAAGGAAACAGCTTTTATTTTTAAGTAAAACCAATGATTCTGCAAGGATAATGTGATTCAGTAGCTGAAATATTGTTTAATGAAAGATTACTCCCAGAAAGACATTCTTGCAAACAGAAGCACTGTGAGAGATGGAGCAGTAGGAGGGATGCTTCAGACTGTTTTTCTAAACTAAACAACAGCAGCAATACTTTCAAGAGTAACTCTAAAATGCTCCTCAGTTTTATTCTGTAGCTGGCTATAAATCAGGCTGGACCATCAGCAGAGCTGAGGTCTACTTGCTGCCAGAGGTATCTGTCCATGCTCAATACTTGTTCAGTCCAGCCACGAAATTACAAACCAGCAAAGTCTCCAAACAACTTTTTAAGGTTTTAGCCTGCATGTGCTGGTCTTCCATTCTACCAAGTGTAGAAATTATTCTGCAGTTGATGTTCTTGTGATTAATATAATGTAATGAAAAAAATAACAATCACTTCTTGGATTCATAAAATGGCTTTCAGTCAAGACTCCCCAAAAAGAAGTTTGTCCAAAACTTCTCTTTTTACGTCCTTCTACCTCTTCAACAATTTGGCATTTCTGAATTTCAAGTCTGAGCAGACTGAAAATCACTACAGACAGCTTAGAAGCAGCAGCTACTAGATTCCACCTATATTTCAGAACAAAATTTTCAACTCACCTTACTTTAAAGGTTGTGATAAAAAGTGGTAAGCACATCACAGGACCCTTTGTTCTGAAAAGGACTAAAGCACGCAACTCACAAAAATTAGGGAAGCAGGAAAAAAGAAACAATAAAAAATTATTCTCAGTGAGATGTGCTGGACTGAAGTAAATTTTATGATAAATCACATAAAGTTTTACCTTTTTTAAACTGAAATATTATTCCTCAAGACACGAGGGTGACTTAAACACCTTGTATTTTTTAAATAAAATTTGGTGTAACGACACATTTGCAGGTCAGTTTTCCTTTGATGTATGGTTGATTGGCTGTCAAACCTTGCTAAGATTTAACTGCACTGGCTGTGTTGTCACATATTGTTAACTAAGGATCTGTGGTATAACAGGATGTATTTGGCACACAGAAAATATCATACAGAGTGTTCCCAGGAGTCTTCATTAGGTCTTCTGATACCCCCTGCTTAGTCAGACATGGTTCAACACAGACCAGAACAAAATTTGTTCTATCTCATTCTGGTAAGGGCGTGTTGCTTGTGCATGAAGGGATCAAATTCAGAACTTCTCCTGCCCCATGAATGAAAAAGTAACACTTTTACATCAAAAACATAAGTTATAACTCTGATTTGTATCACTCAGGAAAACCTTACTTGCTCTTAGGTGAGTAGAAAACCACCTGTTCTACCTAATAAAGTAAACCTGCTGCTGGAAGTAGTCCTATAACTGTTGTAATCCATAGGTTAATTCATCCTCTGTAGAAAAGAAAAGGAGATGGAATTCTGTAGGAATGTGTCTGAAATCTGCTAAACACAAATATGAAGTGGCCCATAAGTTCACATTGCCTGAGACAGCAGTATAATAAAAAGCAGGCAGAACATAAAAAACCAAAGTGTTCTGTGTTTCTGACCATCACTGAGCACATTTCCAAACCAGAACAGACATTCAACAACCTAACCACTTTTATGTGAGCACTAGGCCAAGTGACAGGGAAAGATACTGTTGGGTAAAGGAGCACAATTTGAATTCCAAACTCCACCACTTAACCAATAACCTTGTGCTGCTGCCAGGTTTCTGCTGATGGAGACATGAGGAAAAGAATAAAACACGAGTTATTTTCATGACTGTGTGAGGACTGCCATCTCTACTGCACTTCTAAAAACAAAGATCAAACAAAGATTAAGTTATAAGCTTGGAATATAAGACTAAGTCATAAAGACTAAGACATTGAGACAAGATTTAGCAAGATGTTAGATTAAGGCATAAAGCCACCCTAAAGTTTCAAGGAGATGTGATAAACAGGATTGAGCTGCAGGCTGAGTCAGGGTAGGATTTATACACAATGTCATTTCTTGCAGGGTTTTCACTTGAATAGTCCTTCAGTATAAAAACTCCCAAATCACAAATTCTCATTACATTCCAAGATTAAGTTATGAAGAGGAGAGATAATTGAATGCCTTTGTGCTTTTCTGTGAAGGTTTTTGAAGTGGGTTTTCAGATGGCATGGTTGTTCTTTAGAAGACAATCTACATCTCATGAGGGACAGTTCTGAACTTAACTCCTGTTGCATTCCAAGCTCTGTCTGTGGTTCATTTGGAAAAGGATGGAGGAAGCGTTCACAGACCTGCATTTACAGGGCCTACCACAATGTGCTTCATAGCATTGTGAAAATTGACTGAACTTTTAACATTACAGTATATTCTATTCTACATCATATTCTGTTTTAGTCTATCATATTCTGGACTTCACCTCAGCCCATTTTTGTCCCTGAGGTATTTGTTGAGACTGATATTATAGTGTGTAACAGCCAACACCCACTGAATCAAGTATAAAACACCCAGTTTCTCTCCCTAGATCAAATCCCTACATACTTCTCTGTTTGCACCATAAAAACCTAAACAAAGACTTAGAAACAATACGGGCAGCAATTCCTTTTCCCCCTGCCCTGCTCCTCCCCCTTTAAATTACACAATGAAATTGAATTCCAAGTAATTGTCCGTACTTTGTATTTAGCTTTAAGTTTCTTGCTTCTGCTGCAGCTGAAGTAAAATGGCACAAAGCTGCTAAAGGAACACATACAAACTTACATCACCTCGAGTCAGGACTTTACACACACAGAAATCCAATGAAATAGTTACTCACATACTGTGTGTGAAGAGCTGCAGCCGTGTTAATTAGTACATATAATGCAACTGGTGGCAGCTCTGTAAACATGAACAGTGGTGAGGCCTAAAAGTTACAGCTGGAAATTTATTAACCATCGATCTCCCAAAGCAAGGGTGATACTCAATCATTTGATAAATCTTGAGATTTATCCTGGATACTAAGAAAAAGATACATTGGTCAAACTGTCCAAATCAGTAAGAATGATGGAGAAATCAAGAAATCAAGAAACTGTCCAAATCGGTAAGAATGATGGAGAAACCAAGAAATCTGGGTAGTGCTATGGAATGCATTGAACAGCTGAATGATTAAATTAAGAATATAACAGGGAACCTATCATAACCTAAATGCACCAAGATGTTTGGAATTTACAGAGGTGGAGTCACCATCCCTGGAATTATTAAAAAAATGTATGGATGTGGCACTTGAGGATGTGGTTAGGGGTGAAAATGGTGGTGCTGGGCTGGCAGTTGGACTTGGTGACCTTAAAGGTCTTTTCCAACCTTAATGATTCCATGATTCTACATCTGCAGTAATGGTCAAAGTTGGGTGAAAACAAAGTGATGAAATGACACCTCACAAGAAGGTAGAGGAAAAAGCAAAGAGGTTGATGTGAAAAACAAAATGATTGAATGTAAAAAAACCAGTTATACCCTCAAATTATCAGAATGTGCTGAGAAAGGGAGGTGGCCTAAAATTTACCTGCATTAGCCTAGTAAAGAAAATTTAAAAAATCCAACTCATGGAAGGTGATTTAGAACTACAAATAATAGAAGAAGAAAAGAAGTTAATGAGAAAAATTTGAGCTTGGCAGTGGACCAGCAAGGTGTAAAAACGGCTTTGTGAGTCTGAGGCTTCCCAGTTCTTGTTAAATGGCTAATCCCATGTGCCTGTCTCCAAGAATCCAGTCTTCAATGAGGCTTTAAGCTCTTCTTCCAGTTTATGATTAAGTCCACAAGTTGCCTGTCCACACGCTGAGCTATCTCCAGGAACTTTTATTGCCTTGGATCTTGACTCTGACACCATATCCTAATTTTACTTCTTTAAAAACATAGCCAGGGACAGCTAACCTTGTCTCCAGTCAGTCATGACTTGAACATCCCCCTGCATTATGGGCATGATGTTTTCTACCATGTCATGTTTTCTCAGCAGGCACAACCAGCAGAGTATGGGCTGCCCTGGGGTCACGCAATTGCTTCATTCCAGCTGGGAATGCAAATTTACAAAAGCAAAATCAAGGATATTTGAGCCAGAGGAGGAGAGAGCAGATGTACAACGCTGGTTAGGTCACTGCTTGCAAGAAGGTGACCTGAGGAGGGAAGAGTTCCCTCCTCTGAGGAACATTTACGAGCAGAAGGACAAAAGCAGAGCCTACTAGCAGCATAAGAAAAGGAATTTCACTATTATCTCAAGTTACTCAATCACCAAAGGAAAGAAGAGTTTTGCCTGCACACGTTTCTATTCTGAAATGGGTAAATACCCCTGTCAAAAACATACATTCTCAGTATTTGTCACCCTAGCAAGGCAAAACATTGTAAAGAGCAAAGTGCACGCGTAGCATTCCAGGTAGCAGTGGAGTCTCCTTTCCACCAGCCCCCTAAAATGCTGCACTTGCCAAGTCCTCTGTTTGCACAACTACAATTTAAATTCATTTTGCCCTTTAGCTTAGAATTTGAGAATCTGAGATTTAGTGATAAAAATGCTATTAAACCACAAAAAACTGTATGGAGACAGAGGCTGCCATGACCACGAGCACGCAGATGTTTTCTGTTTATGTGAGAGTGGGAGCTGCCATCAGACTCTCCTAATTAGAGACTGCACCCCTGTGCTCCTGCAGTGCTCACCACAGATCTTCTGAACCACCACTTCCTGCATAAAGTGCATTGTCATGCAGTGCTCTGGATTTATTTCAGAGTATCAATACACACAGCAAAAAATGTATTTTTGGACATGGCACACAACACTTCATCTTCAAAAAGAAAGCAATAAATATAAAGAAAAAAACAGTCCTGAGCTGAGCATAAGGTATTTAGCCATTTACAAGCGGAAATAAAACAAAACAAAAAGATTGTAATTGTAACATCAGCAATGAAAAGTTTTTTGAGAATGCATTTTGTCAGAATGGAGGCAAATGCAAAGGGGTTTGCAGGAGTGATTTAGCTCCTTCAAAGGATGGGAAATTATAATGTTCAATTCAGTGCAAGGCTAAGCTTCACAAAAGGAAAGGGAAAACTGTACTCCTGGTGCAGTTCAGGAGTTCATTATTTAACAAGCAAGTACCACTAACTTGAGTAATTATCGATTAAGATTCACATTTCCTCCTCCTTGACTCAAAAGCAAAGTGGTAATATGGAAGAAAATGCACTCACTTATGAATGAAATCATTTTTGAAAAATCTTTGTCCCTTTTCATTTGTATCTTCATACCTCAATAAATTTATCTAAGAAACAAGTGTAGGATTGAAGGCACCTTCAGCAGCTTTGCAGGTGACACCAAGCTGCTCGTGCAGTTCATTCCCCTGGCAAAGGGATGCCATCCAGAGGGACCTGGACAGGCTTGAGGAGTGGGCTCGTGCAAAGCTCCTGCAGATCAACAGGGTCAAGAACAAGGTCCTACACCTGGGTTGGGGCAACCCCTGGTATCAACCCAGGCTGGGTGATAAAAGAATTGAGAGCAGCCTGGCAGAGAAGGACTTGGGGGTGCTGGTGGTTGAAAGACTGGGCAAGAGGCAGTGATGTCCAGGTGCAGCCCAGAAGGTCAGCCTTGTTCTGGGCTGCAGGAAAGGGAGGGGGACCAGCAGGGGGGCAGAGGTTCTCCTATCCCTCTGCTCTCGTGAGGCCCCACCTGCACTGCTCTGTCCAGTCCTGAGGGCGCGGAAAGACACGGGTCTCTTGAAGGTGCTCCACAAAAGTAGGTCAGAGGACTGGGACACCTCTTCTGTGAGGAAAGACTGAGAGAGTTGGGGTTGTTCTGCCTGAAGAAGGGAAGGCTCCTGGGAGACCTCATTGCAGCCTGTCAGTGCTTAAAAGGCACCTACAAGAAAGATGGGGAGTGGCTTTTCGTTAGGGCTTGCAGGAACGGGAAAAAAGGCAGCACTTTTAAACAGAAATAGGGCACATTTAGATTGTAGATAAGAAAGAATTTTTTTGCAATGTTTGGTGCTGAGATTGCCCAGAGAAGCTGTGGCAGCCCCTGGATCCCTGGAAGTGTCCAAGGCCAGGTTGGACATTGGGGCTTGGAGCAACCTGGGCTAGTGGGAGGCATCCCTGCCCATGGCAGGAGTGGGATTTAGGATTTCTTCCAACCCAAACCTTTCTATGGTTCTATGAAATACAGCAAAATTAGTAGAAATAATAAAATTTTGAAAAGCAATAAACTACAAGTCAGGTAAGTGCTTCAATTTTTAAAATTGGTCTTTTCATTAAAAGCAAAATGTGTTGCAATAATCAAAAACCAACATATTCTATTTAAAGAACAACTTTAAAAAGATACAAAAATTACTTTGAATATCTGTATGAAAAGATCAAATTATCATCTATAATAGAATAGTTTTTAAAGTAATATTCTTAAAGCATTCTTTTTTATGTTTCTTCTTTATAGTCTCTTTAAGCTACTGAATTAGCTTTAGTTTTTCAACAGCATTAAATAGATATCTTCACATCTTTGAAAAAGAACTATGAGATTTTCAAAGACATTTGTGTAGGAGATGTGTATTTAGCAGCCAAAATGAATGGGAAATATCTAAACTCCCTAGGCTATTTTCAGTGCATCAACATACATATCTTACTGGGCTCGGAACTGTCTGTGTAATTTAATCCTGTAAGGTCTGAGGGGTATAAACTTCTACATCTGCAGTCGTGGGTGGTGTCACCTTCCTATTGATGGTTTTTAATGCTTCATCCAAGTGCCATGGAATTAAGACCGTCTTAACATCCCTAATTCTGATAAAATTCTTATTCTTTAATGCTACAGAGACACCTGTGTTCTATTTTTACATGCTTCAGCAGTGAGGTTCCTTATGGATAAAAATATGCTATTATTTTTGCTGACATTAGATTTTGACTTGCTTCCTGTATTTCCTATGTCACTACTTTAAAGCAGGGAAAAGACAAATGTTTTTCTGAAGCCATTTCATGAATTCAGCAGCATAACACCAAAAAAAATTACTGATGGCTCTTGGATGAGGAATGCACAGGTAATTTTACCCCCAATTCATGGAGTCAGAATCCCTGGAATTGTTCAAGAGCAGGTTGGATGGGGCTTGGAGCAACTTGTTCTAGTGGAAGGTGTCCCTGCCCATGGCAGGGAGTTGAACTGGGTGGGCTTTAAGGTCCCTTCCAATCCCAAAAATTCTGATTCTGAGGCGTTTATTATGCACACTATAATGAGGGAGGACAATGGTCTAGAAATGAAATGCCTGCTCATGTTACTGAAACATTCTGCAGTGCCTGTCTTTATCCAGGTATTCACTTAGTGAACCCCAAAATACAGATTTTGGAATTTTTTTTGCTGCATTGATAGTGTACAAGACTCATAAAGCAGTAAGGAAGTCATATTTTAAATGACTTTCCTCCAAGTTTACAATGTCTAGGAATTGCTTTGCCTTTTGAAATCTCATATACACAGCCATCAAATATATATTTTATGGGTTAATTCACATCTGCACCTGCATTTCCAGCTAAGAATTCAAGCCATACAGAAAAGCAGAATAATTACTCACACCCTTGAACTCAGCCAAAATGATAAAGAATCTTTATTCCACAAGCATAACATGGAAGCACAAAAAAAATCATGGCACAGAAATCCATATGCTGCAACACCTGAATTCAGTCCAGTGGAAAATCAGCATTTCCTCAAGCTATCACGTATTTTTCTTATTCCTGGTCTAGTGGAAATTGTTTCTGCCCATGTTGGGTAGGTGGAACTAGATGATCTTTAATGTCTGGTCCAATTCAGGCCTTTCTATGATTCCACGATGATTTTATGATTGCATTTATTCTAAAGAACTGAAAACCATGAAAAAGGCATAAAGAGGTTCCTTCCAGCTTCCAGTGCATGTTTTCAAAATAAGCTTTTGCCAGAGCAGAATGAAATAAAAACTTAAGATTTGTTCAAGAAGAGTTTAACATTTACACACTTCAAATACTGTAATTTAAAAAAAGAAAAGCTCCCACCCCCATCAGTTTCAAATAGTATTTTTTTGTTGTTTGTTTCAGCTTTGGTGTTGTTTTTAGAATCTGTTACTTTCTAATGAATATGGAAGATTTTTCTTTCTTTTTTTTTTTTCATTTATGGCATCTTCAATATTTTGTTCACCGATGAACAATTTAAGAATTCCACAGGCATTGTAATTCCAGCTTAGAATGATGTTTGCTTTATTTCTTTCTTAACTCAGCTGTTTTTGACACCTTTTGTTAGCTATATGCCAACTTAAAACATTGGAACTACTATTTATATTCCTCTGCTTGATGAACTGTGCAGTTATTTCATAGATCTTCCTTTAAATAATGCTGGATGTCACTTAAGTGCTCCATCTTACCACATTTTGTGCATGTTTCTTTCCTTGGCAATAAGATGGAAAGAATATAAATAAAATATTTTTTTTTAATGGTGGAGAGCCCTCCCAAATTGCTATTATCACTTCCAGTTAATGAGCACTTCTTCTAATGGCAGGAGAAGGTGATTGTAATGGGAAGAATTACCTGTCCAGCTTCTGTGAATCTCAACAGGAGGGAACACAAAGCACGGCAGGGATTCTGCTTCAAGGACTGAAGGGGGACAAATCCTTTTATTTGCTTCTTGGCATTTCTAATTCTATAAGAAATTCCTCTCAGGAACCCTATGTCTTTTGTTGTTTGTTTGAGGTGACGGAACACAGGAGGTTTCTTGCTTGGACTCCCATTGTCATGGATGTAAAACAAATTGGATAAATACTAAATGAAATATTCTAATAAATCTCCATACCTTGAGGAAGGGATAAAAAAAAAAATAAAAATTGTGGCATCTTCTAGAAGAGGAACAAGATTTCCCTGTAGAAATTATAGATAATGCATCCACGATAACACCAAAACATATTATTCCAAAATATTTGGTATTTTCAATATCCTTCACATCAAATTAACTTTATCATCATAATTTTCTAGTACTTTCTCTGTATTGAGGTTTCTATGGTTTGGTTTTCAATGTTTCTGTACTGGCTTATTGTGAAGGAACCTGTGAAACAGTCAGGAGTTCAGCAGAACATGAACTCACATGACTGAGTAACCAATTTCACAATTTCTGAATTTTGGTACTTTGTGCTCAGAAACATGTTACATCTATTTTCAAACCATATGAATAAGGTTTATATGCTCAAAGATTTTCAACTTTCTCAGCTGCTGAATTTCATTTTGATAATTTTCCTTTTTTTTTTTTAAGTGAGTAAGTAGATGTCCTTCAAATAACCAGACATTGCACAATATTGCATAAGGAGAGTAAAATGTCATATCAAAATACCAAGAAAGGCTCCTCCGCACATTTAAGTCTTATTTTCAGAATATAAGTGGTGCAGTGCTTTTGCATCAGTTCCATAAATGGATTTAACTCCAATGGAAGAAAATTCAGTCAAGGAAATTCAATAAATAGGGTTTTGCAACTGGTTCAGTCATCTATGTTTCAGCTGGGTTAATTTCTTGATTTGTATTTTTAATTAATCATACTATAAAAAATATCCCCAATTAGGCATTTATGAAGCACTGCTGATAAAAATCTATTTAATTTTCCATTCAAAAACTTTCCTTCTCTATTCCCCTGCAAAAAAAATCTAGAAAGTGGGTGTTTGGCATAGCAAAGTGACACACATCATCTGCTCCAACATCCTGCAGGACACAAAGTACCCTAAACTTCTGGATGAGAAAGTTCTGAGCTCTGAAACTTATCAAAAAGGGCTCCTGTTACACACATTATGTGTGAACACATTGCAACAGGACTCCAAGGCAGAGTTTCATGCCCAAATAAAAAATAACGAGGCAGGAAATAACTACAAGGTAACCTGGTTTGTGTGATGGAACTTTTCCTTAGCTTATCCCCAGTCTTTCATCCGGGGATGAAACTTTTTCTCTATTTTGCTGAAATTTCCCTTCTCACCCCAGGTCCCTGCTTTAAGTAAAAGGCCTGTGTTCCTCTCTGCCATCACTCAGAAAAAATAATCAAGAGACGTTTCGCTCCCCCACCCCCCAGTGAGGCTCCTGTGTGATGCCTCTGCAGCAATTCCATGAGCACCAACTTCTAAGGCTGCAGGGGTTTTAAGGGAACAGAAAAAAGGAGCATTGCACTGTAGGTCCATGTGAGACACAGCACTAACGAGCAGAAGACCTCACAGATTACGTTCTTGCTGTAAAAATCTCTGGGAACTGGGGCAAACTAATGCACAAGTGAAAAGAGGAAAGGCATCCTGAACTCCCTTTTTTTGGCCAGGGGTTCAAAAACTGGGCAAGATGGACAAAATTCTGGTCTCTTGAGCCCTCAGGGATATATTGCGACCTCAAATCCATATCAAATTCCATGGCTGCTGCTGGAGCTTGATTTGTTTAAAATTGTTGATTGGGTGCTGGAAGGAGATGATCTTTAAGGTCCTTTCCAACTCAAACCTTTCCGTGGTTCTATGATTCCTTGTGATGCATAATTATTTTGACAGCTTAAGCACTACCCTGAGGTGACCCAAGTTATTTCGCTGTTACCTTTGCTGGGCACAAATCCAGGTGCTGCAGTGAGCAGCATTTTTGTTTCTACATCAGCCTTGTTGCCTAGAAGCAGCCTCGGTCCGGGTGCACGGGGACGTGTCCGTGGGGTGCTGTGATGTCTGCACAGCCTCCTTGGTGACACCAGTGCTGCTGTCCTGGCTCACCGAGGACTGAGCTGAGTGGAAACATGTCACTGATAATGCACTTGGATCAGACATCTTGCTGTTGAGGTAGAAAACATACACCTTGTGTCACCAGCACGTGCACAGAGTCAGAGCATCACAGGATGGTTTGGGTTGGAAGGGATGTTGAGGCTCACCTCGTTCCACCCCCTGCTGCTCACCCCAGTGGAAACACGCTCTGCTGGGGCAAAGCCTCAGGGTCAAAGGGACTTTCTCCCGTTCTTGGAGTTTCTCATACGTGGTAAATAAAACCCTCCCCACCAAGATCTCAGAGCTGCTTCTGCTTCTGACCTGTTGTCAAAGAATTACCTCACCTTTTAAAGCAACTTCTCATCATCAACACCTGGAAGTTTAGTTAAAAGTTAGGTTTTGACGTGAAAGAGCATTGAGAGGGAGACAGAAGAACAGCTGTCTAAAGAGTGATGATGAGAGAGGACAGAGATATCCAGCACTGGTGAGTTCCTCCCTGTATCTATGTACCATGCAGGCAAAACTGGAAATCCTCTGAGACTTGCTGTGGGTAATTTAACTACTCTTTAATCATTTCTGTGTAACATAGGAAAAGATTCTTCACACTAACCCTGGCTTTTCTTGCATTGCTTCATGTTTGCAAGGCTTTACATTTTAGTGTAGCAACATATGATTTCGTAGAATAATTTACTTCTAAGAATTCTCAGAACTGTAAACTGACTTCAGTTTCATGCTGAAAAAATAAAATTTCCTTCAGATGAGCTGAGCATATTGCACATTTGGTGTGTTCATCGTATCCACATGCTGTGATGAATGCTTAAAAAATAAAGAAAAAAAGGAGGAACTTTCTAGATTGAGAATATTTAGCCTACATTTCCAGAATTAAAGAGAATGCTACAAACCATAAATAGCCTTTCTGATACCCATTCTATGTATCTCAATATTTATCCAGAAGGTATTGAAAAAATCTGTCCTTCTTCAAAATTATTTAAGCAAATTCAAGAACAAACAAATCCATGGGAATGTAAACTTCCACATTTTCTCTAATAACCCAGTAAAACCTAAGCCTAAGGGAATTCTAATAAGACTTAATTAAAATAATTCTGTACAAATACTTTACTGAGAGGATTTTTTTTTTTTAATTGGAGAGTTTGCAGTAATTTATTGCTGAGAATAGAATGAAACACTTTTTCTAGGAAAGTTCCTATTAATTTTAATAGTCTGATATTTTTGCCATTATTGTATCAATACTTTTTCCTCTGGATTCTCGTTTTTTTTTTTTCTCCTTGGTACTGCACAAATGAAAAGAAAGATCAGATTTGCTTGAATGACAAAAGACATTCTTGGCATGCAAATAAATCCCAAGTTAAATGTTCACTACCCATGTTGCAAAGCCAAAAGTTATGCTCCCAAATTAAAACATTTCTGCTCTTTACCTGGCAGAATCCCAAGTCCTAGCCACCTTTTGCTTTTGGATCTTCACCATTAAATATTTTTGCCTGTCCCCTCTCAACCAACTCCTGGACCAGCTTCTCCTTCCTGTTTGTTTCCTTGACCCAACTTTACCTTTCCTTTGCACATCTCTTTTCCTCCTGTTTACCATTTATTGCTCCCTCTGCATTCACATCAGCCAAATTCTTTAACCATTTGTTCTTGTTAAAAGTGAAAAAAGGTATGTTGCAAAAGAGGTTTTTCTGTTTAATCCTGTTAAGAATGAAACCTAAACTATGTCAAATTTTATAGAGATGTTAAGAGGCACAAAGGCACCAGAAGTGCTACTCCCCCACCAAATTTTAACCACGTTCTCCAAAGTCACGAGAATGAGATCAACAGAAATTTAAATTACAGAGAAAAGTTTACTTTAGGTAGCCTTGGTTTTGGTAACATTGGGAAACGAATTTGGGAGTGGAAACTCACTCAATAAATCACACCAAGACAAGCTTTAGTCAAAAAATTTGAAATAGGATCAAAACACAAGCAATTGAAAAAAAGGGTAGAAGAAGTTTCTGAAACACATGAAAATAAGCCTGCTCGAGTAACAACAGTGCAAGGCTCCCACCAGCAATTTTCATTTCCAGTTCTTGAAATGTTGTTAGGAACCAAGCAAGAGAAATCACTTTCTTTCTAGCACTGGCTGGGAATTCAGGGAGCCAAGCAAGGCTTGTTTCCCCAGGTATGAAATAAGTCTTGCCTCCACATGGATTTTTGCTGACCTGACAGATTAATCACCAACAGTTGGAAAGCAGAAATCTTGTAAATCCAAGGATATTTTGTAAATCCAAGGGTTTTGTTTTGTTTTTTTTGTTTGTTTGAGATTTATTTAAAAGAATGCAGGAAATTCTGGGGCCAAATCAAAGACATGTCTCATCTTCATTTAGGAATAGTGAATCTGTCTTAAATTTAGGCACAGAGCAGCTGGTTTACATTGACAGAACTGACTTGCTGGATACCTGATGCTGAGTTTCTGTGAGAAACCAGCCAAACAGCAAAATGATCCACTGAAGAGGGACCCACTCACTTAACTTTTGCTGGAAGAAGGCAGCAAGAATATGGAAAACTTCAGTAAGCCAAGTCATTATCCTTCCACAAAGTTAAATTTATTGCCTTTTGAGACGCTAAGGGGTTTGAAAATTTGATCTGTGATTTTTTGTGCTCTGACATTGGACACTTCAGCAGAACACTTGTCTAAAAAATGCCCTGAACAACTTGACACTGCAGGTTACCTCAGTGCCACATATTGATTGAACAGGGTCTCACTGACTGGAATTTCAAGTGTTTCATCAGAGAAAAGACAGCACCAGCAAGTGAGCTCCGTTGACCCACCTGTGCATTAATGATAATAAAGTGCAATTACACAAAGCCACTGTGATCAGATTGCTGGTACATCCCCTAAAACCTCACTCATTTACAAGAATCAGGCTTTCAGTACAGACAAGAAAGGTTTTGGAGATGTTTTATGCCTTAACCTACACAGCAACCCTGTCACCAAAACACAAGTCCTTTTAAAAAGAAGATGCTGCGATGGATTTATGTGTGCTAAAAACCAGTGGGGAACACTCACACATGATGCTACTAAAATAAGGCTTAAAATGTAGCCTCTTACTAAGCACACTTTCACTTCTTTTTTTTCATCAGAATACGTATTTCTTGGAGATAATACACCATCATCATATGGGACTAATTGGAAAATAGATTGGAAAGACAGAATGTGCCCCAACCATGAAAGAAGATGTAGAGAGATGAACATCCTTCAGTCTAGGGGTTGTATAATGCTCCTAACCCCATCTTATAGTGTGTCCCATACTCCTTCTGCAGGGACATTCCATCACTTTTGCAGTGCCCTGTTTAATTTGCTGTAACAAAGGGCCAGCAGTAAGGATTTCAGGATTTTAGCTAGAAGGATGGGCTGTGAGACATATTTTTTAAAAATAAACTCTTATTGAGGCAGGCTATTTTGTAAAAATTGTTTCAGGGTATACACAAAATATTTGTATTTCGTACAAAATGCACATAGAGTCTCAAAACTGCTAAACAGCATTTTAAAATCGTATTTAGTGTAATCCCATATATGGATTTTTGTACTGCATGGACTATGTTTCCCTGCTTTGATCAGGAGCAAAAAACCTTTCCTGCATATACCAATTTTTCAAACAACTTCATAAGGAAGAAGAAATTATCTAAAATAAAGCTCTCTTTAGGGTTTTGTACAAATGTGAGAGAGAGCTTTAGGGTTTAGTTTCTTGGGGTTTTGTTTTTGGTTTTTGGTTGTTTCTTTTAAATAATGTTTTTTTTCAGTCTTGAAAACAATGTAGCTCACTCTTCTGATCCATAAATTTTCATTTTGAGATGTTTCTGCACTTGTAAGATCTGGCAAGAGCATCTAAGAGTCCAAGGATAATTCCTTTTTGTCTCTGTAGATATTTTTAGCTGTAAGAAACTGAAAACAAATATTACCTCTGTTCATCTCTCTATGGCCAAAACATGTTAGAAAATCATACGTGGCAATTCAAGGAATTTTGCCTTTTGTAGATACTGATGATGAACTTGACAATGGAGCAGTCACTCCAAAAAAAGTGTTTTAAAATATACTTTTTAATGCTTAAATGATGAGTGAGCAACATATTTGCTTCCAAATTTCTCTTAAAGAGTTTTTGGAATGATAACAGTATTAATTGAGAGGACAAAATGGAAAGGACTGCTTCTAGCATTTTTTGAGCCTTAGACCATGTGAAACCATAAAATTTTGTTAGATATTCACAGTTTTTTCTACAGAGGTGATGGAATGTATTCATATTATAACCTGAGATGGGAAACCCCACATATTTCTGAGGTCTTACTAAAAATGTCCTAATTTTTTTGCACTGTGGTGTAAAACACAGATTTGGAACAACACTAGTTTAACACACACTATGGAACTATTTTCATAAAAAAGCAGAGTCAGAAATGCTGCATGGACTTATCTGGGAAATAATATGGAAGACTCATGGTGTTAATAAAAACAGTTTTACCAAGAGTGACCTAAATTCCTGCTAATGCCACAGCATCAGTGTCTGCTGGGCAGTTTAATGGGAGTTGACCTGAGTCACTGAGACCCTCGTGGAGGCCCTAAACTCATCTGCTCCTGAAACTTTCCAGAAGCATAGAAATTCTGCTAATCTATATGTGAGGTATTGTAAAACTGTCACATAATTGTTCATACTGGCTGCAAATAGCTTGCTTTTATTTAAAGAGGCAGATAGGCAACATTTGGGGAAAATGATCAATTAATTTTTAATTACTTATCTGTATCCTGGTAATTAGACTGTTTTAAAATGTTAGCAAAAAGAGTAATATAGAATCAAAATAAAGGCAAAACAGGCAGTTCTGTTAACCAAATGAATCCCTGCTTTTATTGCCTTTGAAATAAAAATAGGTTACATTGACTTACATCAATGAGTCACTATTGTGTATAAATCTCAAAAAAGAAATTAATTGGTGAATCCAAACACTAATAAAAAAGAAGATCCAGTGATTCCAGCACATTCAAGCTCTTAATAAACTGGGAGAACAGTGAATTTTATACCAAGGTTATGTCTGTTTTATATGACCTGCAGTGTTGTATATGGCTGTGAAAAATTTTGCAAAAATTAGTCATTTTAAAGCATTATGAATACAAAATCTCAGTGACCCAGCAGATCAAGAGGGCTGATGTGACCCTGGGCTGCAGGAGGAGTGTTGCCAGCAGAAAAGGTCCTTCTGCTCTACTCAGCACAGGGGAGGTCACTCCTGGAGCTGTGGGTCCAGTTCAGGGGTTCCCAGTACAGGAGATACATGGACTTTCTGGAGAGAGTTCCAGGAGAGGCTCCAGAGGTGGCAGAGGGACTGGAGCATGGCTGAAGCACAGCTCCTATAAAAAAAACCAAACCCTTACCATGAAGGTGGTTATGATGCCGTGATGATTTTTTGCCTTTTCTTTTATATACCTTTTATAGACCCTTTTATATAGGTTTTATGCATCCTCAGCGCTTTTAGCATGCATACTTGTAATTCCTTGAGTTTGATAACTCAGCATAGTCCTAATATTCCATTAAGCCAGGAGACCAAACAGCCTGGAGGCCTCACAGCTGGAGGCTGGAAAGCCCCACGCTACCCTGGGAAACCAAGGTGCTCTCCAGAACACATCCTGTACACTAAGATAGGCACATCCAGGGGGGAATTTCTTGGGATGGGGGAATATCACAATAATCATTCAAGTCTCTCATTGGGGAATCTTTGATAGATATGCTAATTTGCAAGGCCTATAAATTGTACACGCGATCTATCGAGTAGGAGCATTTCGGCACGTTCCACCTTGGCCAAGTGGTGCACCTTAAAGGATCCTTAAATAAATACCAAGGTAAAAACCCCTTTTTCCCTTTACTGTGTCTGGCTCCTAATTTTAAGACCAGGGAAAGGCAGCAGTTAAAGCACTGGAACAGATTGCTGAAGCAGGTTGGGAAACATCCATCCTTGGAGATACTCAGAGCACAGCTGGACAACGCTGAGGGTGACCGAAAAATGTAACAAGAAAAAGATGTTGTGAAGTTTCCCCTGTGAGATGTAAGACATTGTGACAAAAGGCATCATCAAATGCCTTTCTTGGAGGTACTTAAACCCTGAGTAGATGAAGTTCTGGGCAATGGAATCCAGCTGCCTCTGCTCTGAGCAGGGTGTAGGCAACCTCCAGACACCCCTTCCAACCTCAATTACTCTGTGATTCTGTTATTAGGTTGATGATATGAATAGTGATTTTGCTCTTGATCTATCATTTTATTCTATTCCTGTCCAGGCTGACTTGAAGGTGGTTTTAGGAGACATCTTAGGCAGAAAAATGCCTCCAGAGATTAATTTCAGAATTATCCGAATTACTGTCTTAAAATTTTCATTGAGATTTGCCTTTTAGTGATTTTCATCACATATAATATATTATAAATAATTGGAAAGAATTAAGGAAAGCTATATGCTTCCAGTATATAATAATATAGTTGGCAGTGTTGGGTCAAGCAATTAGTAATATATAACCCTGGCTAGGTATAAAAAGATGCATTAAAGTAATAGCAAAAGTAAAATGTTTCATTTGAAATGGTTCATTTAGTGAACAATTTACTCAAATATTACAGTGGTTGTAATCTGTGTGAGGACATTGAATCATCAGTGGATGGGGTCAAATTTAACTGAGATTTTTTTCAACTGACAGAGTCAGATTTCAGCTTCAATGACTTGCATATCATCACATCAAATCTAAAGCTGGTGCTGTGAGCCAGACCTGAAAGGAGATCTGGAGAACAGAACACAGTCAGTCTTTGGATGTGCAATTTATCAATATGAGGTATCTCCAAGAATTTTAAACATGTCAAGACAACCACTTATATTGTTAGTTGGAGACACAACTGAAAATTTCCCAGGAGGTTCATAGAAATAGAGCCCAACAGCTTCTTAAATCTCTCCACAGCATCAGTCTCTGTTAGATTCTCCAGAACTGTGCACTTTTGGAAGCATCTCTGTTTAAATGTTAAATTTATGTCTTCTGAATTTTTTCTGCCTATAAATATCACTTCTCCTTTTTCACTGTGTATATTCTGAATATTTCTGTCAGAAAAAATGGTTGTATTCAGGAAGGGCCATTATCCAAACCCCTTGATTTTGGGATATGTTGTTTGTATTATATTACATTGACTTCTGGTAGGTCTTTTATTAGAGTCAATACAAATCAGTTTTAAGACACAAGGGTGGAAAACCACTTAAAACTGCTTAGGCAGTTTGTAAATAATCATACCACAGAAGGCACAAGCTCCCTTTTATACAGGTCTGCAAAGTTTACTGTTTAGAAACAAAATTGTAATTTAGAAGAGAGCATCTTCCTGATGTTAAATAAAAGTGAATATCCAACCCACTTTTTTGCATTGCAGTCTTAGTTTAGCTTAATTTTAACTTCTAGCCAAGCCAAAAGGTGCAAACTGAAGCAACACTGAGAAGTGTTGTGCCTCCTATGACACAGGTTGCCATTGCACTTTTATTATTGGGCGTAACAATTCAGTTCTAAAGCACTGAACAGACAGAAAAGACAAAGTTTTGTGTATTTTGTAGCTCATAATTGAACAAGAGGGCCCAGGAATATAAAGGGCAGCCCACAACTAATGTTTGAGAAGAAAATTATTTATATCTTTCTATGGCCACAAGTACCAAATCAAGATTTAGTGCTGCGTGGTTCTCCAAGCAATCACAGCTATAATGAATTCTCATCAAGGCACACTGGACAAGACTGGCAGGCTTCTTTTTGATTTAACGTTAATTTGCAGTCAGTAAGAATTCCCTCAGCTGAGCCTTTGATGACACAAGGCCACAATGAGTGTGGATTTGAGGACCATGTGGAACAGGCAGTGATAACCCCAGAGCCAGCAGCAAATCCTTGCCCTCCGTTAGAGTGACACACTTGGTGTCCTACCTGTTCCCAGGAATGCACAGGAAATGCTCCATCTCCCAACTCGAATGGGAAACTCTAGCCTAAAGTATAATAAAACAAAATACACAGCCACTTCAAACTGCAAGGCATCGCTCCAAAACATTTAACATTTAATATTAAAAAAAAAAAAAAAAAGTACAAAGCAGCTGACTATATCCTTGTGACCTTTAAAATGTTTTCCTGATGTATAAGGGCACAGTCAAACCTGATAGTCTGGGTTAAGACTATTAAAACTATGAAATCTATTAAAAATAAATTGGTCTGCAGACAGTAGATACACCAAATTAAGAGGAAGGTGAATTTCTCTTTAGTACCTCAAGATAATTTCAAGTTCGTGTGGTATTTTCAAAATATCTAGTAGCCCAGAGGCCTCAACAGTCCAGAAAATAAGTTTTATTTCTGAAAAAGGAGTGTGCTTATATTAGTTCTGGCATAAAACATCATACAAAAGTTTACACGTGCAATCCTATATGAATCCAAACACCAACCACCTTGGGAATGATAAAATGTACTTTGATGTTCTATTCATTAGATCCATTGGCAAGTAGAAGGTAGATTTACAAGGAAAATATATTCAAATAATAACTAAGGCTTCAAAGACACAGTAGGGAAGGTAATTGTTCAGGTATCTTATCTGGTCTCTGATTTTTTTTTTTAAGAGTAGAATTCAAAAGAAAAATAATAATGTTAAAGTACATTTTCTGAGGGCAAAAGTAAAACATCTTTTGTACAGACAATTTTACATAACAATGGCCATGATACTGATAGGAGCAAAAGGCTCTGATGTTGTCAAATATTGGCTAAAACACAAAGCGAGAACAGAAATAGAATGTCAGCAAAAAAAGACAGACAGAACTCTAAATGAAAATATATTTCTGAAATGCATTCATCCCTTTGTACAGTGATCTAAATGAGTGTTGAATTTTCATTAGTTGATAGAACTCTTAGGCCACATGAAAAGTCCTAAATATCCAGCAAGGGACTTCAGAGCAGCCCTTCTGGTTGTGTCATTAATGCCACATATAATTTATGTTTATGTCTTGTAATTTAGCTTTCTTATTTTTAAATTTTTCCACATTTAAAAGTCAGATTGATGTGTTCACATACTTACAGTTGCATCCTTAAAGCGAGCTCAATGAAGCACATTTTTAAAGAGCTGGGTGGTTTGGATCTACAATCTCCAGCACTCTCTTAGGCTGTCGTTTACAAGTCAATTCTTTTAGCCAGGGATCTTATCACCTGGGAACTTACTCTTCTGGACAGAGCTGAGCACACTCTGTAAGGGTTATTACATTATCTCCTTACCACGAACTCATTCAGCTCTATTGCTGTAACATTTCACCGTGACACAGAAAAGGTCTGTACTTTTTACCCCTTAGAAATCCATCAAATGCAGGCTCACTTTCCATATTTCATATTAGCCAACTGTGACAATCCTTTCCCCCACCGTTGCTCTCAAAGGACTATTTACTTGAAAATACTGCTAAGGTGTTAAATCCTCCTTATGAGTTTCGAGACAAATATATATATTTATGGAGAAAAATCCAATCATGCAGTAGTTCTCTATAAATGGCTGTAAGAACTGAATAATAGAAGCTTGTGCTTTCTGTGAGGTTGATCTTGTGGCAGAAAAGGAGAGGTAAAACCTAGTTAAAGGCCAATAAGAACTGAATTCCTTTAGAGCTCCATGTAAGTTCTATCAGAGAAGTAACTTAAAAATTATAATAATAAAAAAGAATACCCTTGCCTTTAAAAAGACAATAAACATCTACAATACTGCCCTGTAACTCTGATTCCATCTTGGTTTGTACCCCTTCTTCTTTCATATTAAATCTTCCGTGTCTCATTTCCAGCATGATTTTTGTCAGAGCTGGGCTTCTGCCTCACTGAATTTCTGGGTACAGCAGCCAAAGCGATTCTGAATATGTAACCTCATTCATGGGGAAGCCTGAGATATTTTGAAAAGAAAACCGAATTGCCTTTCAGTATAAGTTTCGGTTGAAAGATTTATATTTGTTTGTTTCCCTCTCTTCAGCGTGCCAGGAAAACCTGCAGCCTGGTGGTGAAATTGTGCTGATCCACTCATTTGGATGAGCTTAAGCTGTTTTCCTGCAAGTCAGCATTGACAAGTTTGGGCTAATTGCTGTTGTAGGAAGCTTTCTTTCATCTCTTTATCATCCTCTGTCAAATGCATAGAGCAAAGTCACTGAAGATTTCTGGCCATTTATAATTAATCATACTATTAATAACCCCACTAATATGGGAATAACAATTTCAGGACAGTTGAACCCACTTTCAGGAACAATGCCTTGGCTTGGAGCCTCTGCTTTTTAGGTAGTTTCTCATAACCAATATCTCCATGTAAAAACAAGTAAACTAACATTCCATCATAAAAAAATGCCACGTACTAGGGGTTTTGCATGGATTTGATGCAACCACAGAATAGCTGGGGAATGGAAACCAAATATTGCAGAATCTGGCTAAAATCTGAGTAAGAAACAAACCTAATTCGTCCATTTCTTTCCACTGCAGATATTCCAAAGTAGCCCCAAGGAAAATGAGGAGTGGTCTTGCCAAAGCAAGGCCAATGTGACACAGTAATTTGGGCACCAAGGAGGGAGAGCTGCTGCACATGAAGTTTTTAACAAACTCGATGTGTTTTAGGCAAACTACGCTGAAATAGGTAATCCCTGGGTGCTTTCTGGCTGTTGTATTTATCCTTCTACAATTTATAATACCGTAAAAGTGTCCTCTTATTACAAGAAATCTGAAAGTAGTTGCTTCAGATAAGGATTGATCAAAGGCAAACAATCTCCATATAGATAAGACATATCAGTGCTTTAAAATGATGGAATAAATAAGATTTGAGGTATCTGGGATGCTGAATAGTAACAAAGAGTGAAGAAGGTGCAAGATTTAGGTTAGATATGACATGCATAAAATCTTACAATGATTGGTGAGGGGTGGGTCTTTCTCTTACAAGCTTTGGTGAACACTATCTTGAATATAATGTGTAAAAAAATACCTCAATTAATTCACTCCTCCAGCCTATGAATTTTTGACAGAGAAGGAAAAAAAAGTATAGGTATTGTTAAAAGATGTATTTCTGACTTTTAAATTAGTTTTTGAATTCTACTACTGGGAAGAAAGAGTATGATTTTTCTTTTTCTTGTATGTGTGTAAGAGTAAATTAGATAACTAGGTTGTCTGACCTCTCATATATGACTTTAAAAAGCTAAGCTATCAAGTGCATAAGAAATAAATGGATTTAATGGCACCAACTTTGAGAAGTCAGACAAAATTTTTGAGGGGGAAGGTTTTGCATTTAGAATTGAATTTAGTAGAGACGTTGGTCTTAGGATGGCATTTTTATTTCAGAGCTTGGCACGCAGTCACTTTACACCAAATTGTTACACATATATGTCTACAGACATATGCCATAGCTATATATCACCACTAATGAATCATCTCGTTTCAAATTTTGAGATGAAGAGCGTGCTCAAATCTGTCACAATATGAGTGGCTATGGCCATGCTTTCACAGATGTCCCTGTGACAGGTTGTACCCCGGAGCAGTCACAGGAGCCAGTGAGCTCCGCCAAACCCCAGCCAGCGTGGCTTTGTTCTCAGGGCATTCATAAAACCTTTAAAAATATTGTTCAACCAGCAACACACAGGAGTCTGTCAGTCCTGTGCTTGTGCACGTCCCAGTGATTTGCACCTCGAATTCCATGTTCAGTTTTGGGACCCCATCACAAGGAAGACACTGAGGGGCTGGAGCGTGTCCAGGGAAGGGAACAGGGCTGGGGAAGGGGCTGGAGCACCAGGAGTGGCTGAGGGAGCTGGGAAAGGGGCTCAGCCTGGAGAAAAGGAGGCTCAGGGGGGACCCTGTGGCTCTGCACAACTCCCTGACAGGAGGGGGCAGCCAGGGGGGGTCGGATTCCCAGGGAATAAGGGACAGGACAAGAGGAAACGGCCTGAAACTGTGCCAGGGGAGATTTAGATTGGATATTAGGAAAAGTATTTCACAGAAAGGGTTGCAAAACATTGAAAAAGATGGCCCAGGGCTGTGGTGGAGACAACATCCCTGGAAATACTCAAAAAAGGTGTGGACATGGCACTTGAGGACATGGTTTAGTGATGATCATGGTGGTGGTGCTGGGTTGATGGTTGGTCTTGATAATCTTAAAGACCTTTTCCGACCTTAACGATTCCACGATTCTATAAAAGTCCAATTCTCTTCAAAAGCAGTCTGGTGGAAGGTCTAAAGCTTGTTGGAAATTATTGTAATTACTGAGAACTCCAGGAAGAATCAGTCAATCAGTGAAGCACTGACTAGCACAGGCTTCTGTAGAAGTGTCCTGGATTCAGCTGGGATAGAGTTAATTTCTTCTCAGCAGCTGTTTCAGTGCTGTGTGTTGGATTCACAATGAGAATGGTGTTGATAACACAGTTTTTGCTAAGTTGTGTTTATCTTAAGTCAAGGACTTTCTTTTCCTTGTCTCCTGCTCTGCCACTGAGGAGGTTCACAAAGGAAACTGGGAGGGAGCACAGCTGAGACAGGTGACCCAAACTGGCCAAAGGGATTTTCCACCCCATGGAACGTCGTGTCCAGTCTATAAACTGGGGGAGTTGTCTGGAAGGGCCATTCTGGGTTCAGGAGGGGGGGTCTGGCACTGGTCAGCAGGTGGTGAGCAATGGTATTGTGCATCACTTGTTTTTCACTTATTACTATTAGTATTATTGTTAGTATTATTATTACTATTATTGTTACTTACCATTATTACTTTACTTTCAATTAATAAACTGTTCTTATCTCAACACACAAGTTTTCCTTTGATTCTCCTCCCCATTCCACCAGGGCAAGGAGGGAGAGAAGGAGGGCTCAGCTATGTCACCCTTAATTTCCAGCTGGGTTTAAAACCATGACAAGAAGAGACTACTTAAAAATCTAGAAACCTTGCAAATCACTGTCAGAAAGAACTTGTAATGAAACACTAATTTTACTTTCCGCAAAATTTGTTAATAAGAGCCCATAAGGTCTTGTCAGATTTCTTTGACAAGCAGTTTCAAGAAGATGGTTTAGACATTTCTGACGTAAATCAGAAATTTAAGACGTAAGCACAGTGTTGGTGGGGAGGGATGCAAGCAAAATATAACTTTCAGTGCTCACAGGGTTAGCTTTATCAGGAACAGCAGGACAAAGAACCTGTTCCTATGAACATTTCCTGCCTTGCTCTCAATCTTGTGTTGTTCCACAAGCTGTTCAGGCGCCTTCAGGACCTACAAGAATTTCCATTATTCCTTTTTTAAAGAAACCTACTCTCCCACATATGTCCAAATCAGTTTCACTGCAAATAAAGTTTTATCTTAGAGTTTACAAAAGTATAATTTTGAAATAAAAGTAGATGTCAAGGTTTATTTCAAAACCACAAAAAGTACTTTTTCTTGAAGTGCTGTGTTTTCTAAATTCCTTACCATAGAAACAAATAAGAAGACCAACAGCCTCTCTACTCAAAAACCTTTACACCGTGTTCATTCAGATAAAGATACCTGGAACCAAAGACTAACATATCCCTGACCTGGTGGTAGATGCTGCTGCCTTTTGCCAGCAGAAAAAACAACCCAAATACAATTATTTCTGCCCACTTAATAATTTCATTGCATCTAGGCACAGATTCTAGGCGTCATCATAAATACCTGCCAAAATATGCACTGTGGAATACAATGTATAGGAAAAAAACCCTGAAAAGGGTGTTTAAAAATACGTATTTCTCAGAACCCCTTGTAGGATGGATTCATACCAGATGCCCTCATGACCTCCCTTAGGGACTCACTGTAGAATGGTTGATTGACAGTGGCACTGTCTGATCAGGGAATGCCAAAATAATGCAATGTGAGTTGCACAGCTTTTTAAAAAGCTCTTGGATGAGTTTTTTTCACAGAAAATTAATTTCAGTAGTGGCCCAACAGGTGCCATATTACTCTTCCTGTTGCTCAACAGACCTAAGGAATGATGAAAGGGCAGCAATTATCACAATTTCAGTGTGCAAAATGTGAACAATTCTTGCTCCTGTCTGTCACTCAGCATAGCCACTCTTCATAAATGCCATTTTGAGGAATGTGGCAGAGCGGAATTAAAGGGAAGGAATTTACCTGAATTAAGATGTTTGTGAGTGAGAAATAAGCTAAAAATCAGAGACTTAATCTAATTCACTAAGTGCAGATACCTCAAGGCCAATGTTCACCTGCATATACATTGTAGAACAGATGCTGCTTGACAAACCAAACACAATTATAATTTAAAACAGATTTCTGGGGAACAACACATTTAAGCTGAGAACCACAGTAGTACCTAGCTGGAGTATTTCTAACTCAGAGGCTGAAATCTATAGCTAGGATACAATTTCCTTTCTATGTCTCTTTTGTTGCAATTATGAGTGACAAAAGATTCTGAGGATTTTCATAAACAGCACATCTATATGCAAGACCTGTAGCTGCAGTTTTTCCCTTTCTCCTTTCAACTGACAGCTTGAAAACTGAGGATCTTAATAATATGAATTTCTTTATTGTACATCTTTCAAATATAAGAGATACATGGCTATTTCATTGCCTGTGATTTAGACCACAATAAAAACAATATCAAGGCACACAAAATTGATATTTTTTGTGAGAAAACGGGGCTTTTTACAGAGGCATTTGTGATGTCTCACACACCACCAGTTCTTTGGGGCCATCACTCCCTTCTCACCCCACTCTGCTCAGGGGTCAGATGTCAGTGTGGTAACTGGAAGACCAGGAGAGAGACTTTTGAAATCACCCACCAAGGCTTGTTTTCACTGAATCTACGCAACCGAAAGCTGGGCTAAAAATGATGTCCCTTCTCTACAAACAGTGAGAAGCACTGACTTTACATAAAATTTCAGATGGATCTACTAATTTCTAGAGCATAAACCAAACAGGAACATAGTAACATAAGAGAGTAGCATGGAAAAATGTCCCGATTTTCCCACAGGATGGAGCTGAGCCATGAGACCTGGCTGACTTCCTGCCTTCCTGGAGGCAGATATGCCAAACCTAAATAGAATAGAATGCTTGCAGCTGGCAGTGACCTTTAAAGATCAAGTCCAGCCTCCCCACCCCTTCCTGCCATGGACAGGGACATCTGTCACACAGAATCACAGGATGGTGTCAGCTGAACAGGACCATATAAAGACCACCAAGACCATGGTCAAACACTGGAACAGACTTCCAAAAGAGGAGGTTGTTACTCCAAACCTGTCAGTTTTTAAGAGACGTTTGGGCATTGCCCTTAATAATTTGCTTTAGCTTTTGGTCATTCCTGCAGGTATTGTGATCATTACAGGGCTGTCAAGAAGGCGGAATACCCTTCTTTAAACACAGAACAGGACTCTAGCAAAGAGGACAGAACTGCATAGTAGGACAGTATGCCTCTGACAAGTGTGAGATTCAGTTTCCAGACCAAAAAACCCTTCTTGCATCATGCAAACATTTGAATTTTGAAGGTGAGTCCTTATCCCCATTATGTAGCTCTTCCTAAAACTGAAAATTTCAACAACTGTAGATAATTGCTTTCAAAAAGATTCAGGTTTCAGCTTCATTCCACAACAGCAGACAAATTATAGTCTCCTCGTATACGTTTTAAAAAGGAAAAATGCACAGTTTAAATAATGATACCATTTATTTTTTCTTTATATTTTTCCAGTATCCATTTGAAAAAACCAACATTTGTTCTCTAATAATGGAACAGGACCCATTGTTAGCATTTGTTTTTAACTAAGTAATAAGATCACAGTACCACAAACCGATAAAACAAGCGCAGCTCTTTTATTGATGATTAATCCAAGCGTGTCATTCCATGGACTTGTCATTAGAAGACTTTTAATCTACCTAAAATCTCATTGATTTTTTTTTTTTTTCATTAATTGCTAATGCAAGCTTCCTTGAACTTGAAGTTGTACACATCCTTTTTAATGGATGAATAAACAGCAGGAAGCACTGGAGCCAAGTGTGCTCGGATGGAGGGGTTCCAGTGCGATGCGAATCAGTGAGATGCTGCCTCTGATGTCAATCACAGGAGCTCTCCCAAACCAAAGGAAGGCACTGACTTCCATTCAAAGGCTGTGCTTTGAAACAGAGAGCAGAAAGAGAAGTGATGCCAGCAGTCTAAACTCACACTCTTTACTCAGGATGGTTGCAACACAGAGATATCTCTCTGTACACGGTAATCTTTCATGTCCTGATCATTTACTGGTTTGCATGCACTTAAACCAAATCAAAGTCTCCACTCCCTCTTTCTGCCTTACTCAAGTCATTACCTTATTTACATGATCAATTTTCTCTGTGATATCTTTTCCATTCTTCCTAATATTTTAGAGGTATGGAACAGCATATTAAAAAGAATATATAATTGTCACACCAAAGCAATAACTAGGAAGAATATTATTCCATCCATTACTTCAATAAAACAGAATTATTAAATCATAAAATATAATTCTTTATACATTACATTATATTATAATAAATATTATAATGATGATAAATTATATTGAAATCTGAATTTTTAACCCCTTGCCATTATTTCAAGTTATATTCCCTGTGCTGGTTTACAGCTGCAGGATAGAAAAAGCTGANATTTTTGTTTTACTAAGTAAAGAAGTCTGTTGGCTCTTTTTTTATTGCTCTGCCATATGTCCTTCACACACAGTATGCATCTAGCCACCACACATGAACATGTTCCTTACATCTCCTGGTAATTTCAGGGTTTTTTTAGTATTACGTATATTTAGAATTTTTCTTTATATATTTTATGTATAAAAATATTATATATATGCATATAGCTATTTTCTTTATATGATATATTTATATTTTATTAATATCTTGGTATTTAGTTTCATTATATATTTATAAAATTTATGCATTTATAATTTTTATATATTTAAAGATGTGTATTTAGTACATTGGATTTTCTACAGAATGAAAAAAATCTGGCTTTGGGGATTAGAAAAGATCCCGTCTACTCTGCTCTAGGGATTTCTGCAATTTCAAATGTATTCCATAGAAAATGAGAGAGAACATAACTCAACCAAGGTTCACATCTCACTTGGGTGTTGCACGAAGTAGTGGACGAGATCTCTGTTTTCTGGATTGATTTGATCTCCATCATTTTAATGTAAACATCACAAATCAGCATTGACTTAACCTGGAGGAGAAACACAGTGAATTTACACTCCAGTTTGTGAAAAAACTGATTCAAAGAATGAGAAATAATAATTACATTCTGTAGATGTTGAATTAAAGAAACTAAACCCCGCATTTTCCAAATACTCAGTATATTGCTTTCCATGAATCTAATGTTATTCCATGCACAAATTATTCTAACGTTTTTTAAGGTATGACATTATTGTTCATATAAATCAAAACTATTTTCCATCAATGACCATTCAGCCAAATTTTTTTTTTGCCTAAACAAAACTTACCAAACTGGAAGTGCAATCCTCTTCTGCAACTAAAATTGAGCCTAATCCTCTCTCCTTGTTGGAGTGTTTAGAGGACACACTGATTTCACAGAACTGTAGCTCAGGCGAAATCCTCAATTTTATTGTCCTCCCTATTCCCCAAAATCCTTAATTAAAACCTACTGAAGTTATTAACAAAAAGAGGCAGGAAAAACATCTGGTTGCAACAGGCTTTTGAACAAATGGTCAGTTCACCATGAAAATCATAATTAATAAAAGATTTAATTAAGTCTACAATAATATCAAAAGTGCATTCCAATAAAAGCTTAGCCAAAAGGTAGAGCTCATTAAAAGGGATCTGGTGGAAAACAAGACGAAAAATCAATGGAAGCTTAGAATAGAAGTAAGAGAGATGGTTATTTTCTCTGTCCTTCTGTGATTTTCCCTGAAGATTCCTGAGAGCAGGAGGAAATTATCACAGTTGTATAACTTTAGTGATTTGTTCCCAAGGCTTAGTTCTCAGAAACTATAAAATTCCGAATCTCAGGTCTTTATTAAAGAATAACACAAAGCCTGAAAAGAAATAAAAGCCAAGAAGATCCTTTTCTTTTCTCTTTCAGTGGGATTTTATTTTCTTCGCTTCCTGATTTGTTAATTGATTCCCTGTGAAACTTTACGAGCTGTGCAATTTCTTCTTAAAGACTTGAGCCAATAGAAGCTTGGATTGGATTTTCCCTCCTTCTAGCATTTTCTGCCTGATCATTCTTGCTTCAGCTGGCCTGGTTTTCCCACTGAGTGAAATGTGAGGCAGGGCTGTTTGACTGGAGAAGCAATGATACCAAAATTACAGGTTACTCTCTCTTTTATATTCTATTTTCTGCCCCAGGGCAAGCTGTATCATTTACCTGTTATTAAACTGTGTGCACTGACTATATGGATAGTTGTAAATAGTAGTGAGAGGCACAACAGGCAGGATATGTTCATGAAACTTTGTCTGATTTTGTAGTCTTTAAAGTTTTCCCACTTTTCACCCGGGTATTACCAGTTGGAGAACATGCAGCCTGCCTCCTCCTTGTGCCTGAATGCTGATTAAAGAATGATTTCAAAGATCAGCCACCTCTGAGAGCTTAGAAATTACTTAAAAGGCTTGAACTCATTATTAGGGATGAAAGAAAGTACATCCTGCATATATAAACTAAACTGATGAATCACAAACTGATTCTCTGTTTGCATTAACTTAAATAGCTTTGAATTCAGAAGAACCAACTCAGTTTGCACGTGCTGGGATTCCATCCATAAATTTATTGCTTGGAAGTGATTTGGGTTAGAAGGGTGCTATTAAGTGTAGGGGAACAAATCAGTGAGGCAATGAATTCTTTCTGTCAAATAATGACTGATTTCAGCTCCCACCGAAGGAAATATTTTTTTGTCTGTAATTCTCACCATGCAACGACAGCTGTGCTTTAATTTTCAGAGGATGCTGACAGAAAATCAAGTAATCATTTAAGATATGTGCACATTGGAATGTAAATACTCTACTGTTTTGTTCCTCTTCTTATTTATGCAATTAGAGGATCAGGCTGACTAACAAGTTTTGACAGAGAATTACATACATTCTTTTTCTATATAAACCTACTGTCCTAAACAAATATTTTGGCAATCATTTTATCAGACTCTTAAATCATAAGAACTTTAGAAATTCACTCTTAGATATGCCCTTTATTCCCTCATGTGTCCATCCGTGGAAACTGGTATGGATTATTCTGATCAAAATAAGAATATAAAGCAGCTATTTAATAACCAACATTTTATTTAATCCTTGATGGTGGAAGACCCAACCTAGACTGCAATTACACAGAACTGGAGAATTAAAAATAGAACTTATAGACTAAACACAGGGCTGAACCATAAGAAACTTAAACTAGTGAATAGATGTAAGGTATGTCCTCAGAAGACAGTGACCTTTACCTATTAATTTAGAAAATTTGTATTTTAGGGGAGTGGTTTGGGATTTTGTTTGTTTGGATTTTATTGGTCTGGACATGCCCACTGTCAGATGATGTCTTGCAAGTCCTGGTGTTTGAATTTAAATCATAATTTTGGCAATCAGAGTAGTATAACAATGATGTAATACATGCATGTTTTGAACAAACTGCTTCAAAAAGATTGTGATCTAACTAACATCAGAGTCATAGAATCCCAGAATGGTCTGGGCTGGAAGGGATGTCAAAGCCCATTCAGTCCCACCCCCTGCCATGGGCAGGGACACCTTCCACCAGCCCAGGTTGCTCCAAGCCCCATCCAAGCTGGCCTTGGACACTTCCAGGGATCCAGGGGCAGCCACAGCTTCTCTGGGCACCCTGTGCTAGTGCTTCACTATATTAAACAGGAAAAGTTACTTTCAACTCTTTGCTAAGTTAGACTTCCCTCAAAACTCAGGGATGTCAGGCACGTCACGAATTACAACTGTTAATTTTGCTGTGGAATGTTTCATACAGCAAGAGTTCCCAAGAACATCTGTGCCTTAAGAAGCTGGAAGAAATTAATAATATTAGATCAGCACCTCTAAATCATTTGCAATCTAAGGACTGAAGTGTAGCCTATGGCAAAGTCATGGACCATTAATATGTTGTCAGAGATGTTTAATTATTCATTAGTCATTAACTCACCAATTGTTCTATCAAAACACTAAGTTTTTCATGTAAATGCTGAAATTTCTTTTCATTTCCTTATTGTCAGGTGTATTTGGAAATGTAATGAGTTTTTAATATTTATGTCTGAAAATATTCTCAAGAAAAAGAAAATATAATACATTGTTAAAACCTGCTAAAGCAGTAGTGTTTTCATTTTTCTGGTAGTTCCTAGAGTGATGATCTCAACATTTTTTTCTGCAGAATAGTCTTTACAGTCCACAAGAGTAGAAACAGGAATACCCCTATCATTATGTTTTATCCTAGTTATCACAGAAAATCATGTTTATCTTCTTTGGTCACATCTCCTGTCATATTCAGTACTCAATTAGAATGTGATCATTCACATATCAGGTCTTTTTTATTTTGTCCCCCAAAATGTCCCCGAACTGATGATCTTTCCAATTTTTCTGGAGTAATTGTTGTTGTTTTCTCCTACAGAGTATCATTGAAGTAGTTGACATTTTTCTGTTGTCTCCTACAGTTTAACAGATTCAGTCTTTTTTCTCATGTTCTGCTTTTCATGAATTCAGATTTATTTTTCGTTATTCTGTACTATAACTTGTTTCATAAACTTCCCTCAGAGTTACACTATCTTCTATGGCATATTTATTGTGTTCTTCCACTGCTCACCTGCTTTGTCATAATTTTAATCCTAGAATTTGCAGGAACTCTTATACAGGAGAAACTCTATGGTTGTTATGTATTCTTTTGGGCACAGGCATGAAACAAGCAAGAAAGGAATACATGTTATTTTAAAAAACAAATAAACCAACCAATGAAAGAACTTACTGAAGAATGGCCCTGATTTTTTAAAATTATTAATTTTTAAAATCTCATGTCTTTTTAAAACCAAACTAAAACAGATTCTGTGAGAGATGTTTAGCTGTGAATTATACCTGTGGAGCATGTGCCAGTGTAATTGCAAGTGAATAAGCTGAAATACAGGAAAATCACATTCTTAGATTTTCTGCTATTTTGCTTATGCTTCCTCTCAGTGTTCTTGTACTCTGTTTCCCCCAGAACTGGGAGCAAACCTGCTCTCTTTTCACAGAAAAATAACTTTGATTCAAAATTTCAAATGTCCCAGTTCCAAAGGGAATATTGAATGCAAAGCCATCAAGGATGAGGCCATTGGCTCCCGTTGGATGGTCTGGAAGTCCCTTTAGGCTCTCAGATTCATTACACGCGCACAGAAGTCCATTAAGATTTGGATTCCCTACAGGATATCCCTCTTACCTACCAATTGCCCTGACATCTGTAGTATGAAAAACGTGAGTAATTCAGGAATTCAGGCAGAATTCCCCCAATAAATCAGAAACGCCAGTCTCACAAGTGAATACAAACAGTGACAATAACAAAACATGATTGGAAACTGTGGCTTTCATAATTTTCATCATTTTTAGTTGCTTTATTTTAATGAATTCATCTTACCTAATAAAAAAGGCATGAGAAAAATTCCAGAAATCTCTGTACTCCAGCTAACAATCTTGGACAGGGAATAATTAGTGGGAATTATTAATATTATAGTTTCCTACTGCAGTTAAGACAGGAACTGGAGCACGGTGATGTCTTGTACATATTTGTTCTACAAACACAAAGTTAAAACCCCCCAAAATCTAGAAACAACCAAACCCCAACCAAAACAGAGGTTTGGGGGAATGATTGGAAAACCTAGGAATAAATATCTGATGCTATAACATACATGCAAAAGAGCTCTATTGGACATAGGCAGAAAAAAAAAAATTCTGAGTAGGCTTTAGGTCTCATAACTGCTGCCTAGGTCTTTATTGCCAAGTGTCCATCTGATACCAAACACCAATTATCTCTCTACATCAAAGAAGAAGCTACATTTGAAAAAATCAGAGTGGGTAGTCTTTTTCAGTTTCAGCAGATTTATTTTTTTACATTGTAAATGTGAGCTAAATATGAGTATGAGCTAAAGACTGCCACTCCCATTGATCTCCACAGCACAGTTTAATACAAATACAGCTCCCTGGTAAATGGATATTAATGTCTTTTTCCTTCCAAGGCAGTGTTGAAGCCTCCTGGAAAACATCAAGTTATATGTTATACGTCCATTAACAGAGTTTGACTTTTCCCAATCGCTGTGTTCCAGATGTTATTTGAGCTTCTTCTCCTTGCTGCTCTAACCTATTATGCACCATCTTAAATTTTTCCTACAGAAAACTAGCTATTTTTTTAATACATATAATTCATTAGAGTGTCCCAAAGGACTTGGAGCTTTTCCAGGTCTTTGTTTTGCTTCTACACTTTTGGCAAAAGAAATAAAAAGGGGGAAATTTATGCTGGAAGAATGCCAAGAGTAGCCCATTCAATCAAAATCATGTCTTGGTGCAGAGACTATTAGTCAGTCATATTCACATTCTATCTAAATAATTAACTTGTAACACAGAAATTCTAAATTATTGTGATGTCCTTGAATTGTTCGTGGGGTTTGCTGTTCATATGGACTGGAATGTGTTTGCTTCTCACATTGATTGGAATAAAACCTTTTTTTTTTAAATATCCCTCATACTGCACCAAAACTTAGAGTAGCCTACAAAGTGTATTATTTGGAGATTAAAAAAAAAAAAAAATCAGTTGCACTAATTTTACTTGCAAGTACCACTCTTAATAATTCTGTGTGTAGTGCAGTAATGAAAATTGATATGAACTCCCTCTTTCCAATACACAAATTGCAAAGACCATAACATCAACCAATAAAAAGTACTCAGGAAATAAAAAAAGGAAATCAACAAATGTTTTGATGTCTTGACATCTTCTGAAATCACCTCCCCAAAATGGAGGTAAAGCAGACGTGTTTTTTGTTCTGTGAGGGTGAGTGAGCAGAGGACCTGTTTGGCCAGAAAGGCTGTGGAATCTCCATCCTTGGAGATGAGAACCCAACTGCTGGTGGTGCTGCATGACCTGCTCCAGCTGAACCTGCTTGAGACTCTCCAGAGGTCATTTCCAGCCTTAACCATTATGTGATTCTTCTTGTCAGGGATATCATGGAAGTTTCCAGAATGTCTTTTTCTCAAACTCTGTGAGGGCAATAGATACCATGTTCTAAAACATCTGTCTGATAGGGGAACAGAATGGTTGTCTATCACAAAAAAAACTCCTCCACAAGCCATAAATTATTCTTGAGCACCTACAAACCTTCATTATGAAAGGCAAAAATAGTGGAATGAATCTAACCTAAATGCCTATATTGGACACCAAAACGGTACACAGATCAATATGGACAGGATTAGAGCAACTGAGCTCTTTGACTGTCCTTGCAGCTGCTTCGTTTTTGCTGTATATGAATTTCTGGAAGCATAATTAGTAACAGACATATTTGAAAAGGAAACTTCAGCTTGAAAAGCTGCAGTGACCAGTAAGAGCAAGTTTCAAACTGTTCATAGTACTCCAGGCTCTGGGTTTGTTACACAATTTGCCTTAAGTATCAACAGAATGAATTATTTTCACTACCAATATACTCTATTTATTGCTTTGGTTTTTCCACCTGTGCCCTTCCAGTCATGCATTAGCATGATGACAAAATTGCTGTTTCCAGGCTACAGCATCTTCTGTGTCTTTGCTTTTGTTCATTATAAAAGCAAATACACCACACTAACTTGCTCAAATGCACCACATGGAGAGTTATCTCAGCTATTTGAAAAAGAAAAGAAAGTTAATTAGTGTTGCTCCTTCTGACATCAGTCATTCAAACAGCTGTGGAGGAGTCTGAGTGACCTTCTCTTGGTGCTATGACCTTGCAGGAGACAAATGTGCATATAACAATCTACAGCTGCAGTCCTCAGAGCTACAAGAAAAAAAGAATAAAATAATATAGATGGAAGGATGCATACAGTGCATTGCTTGGAGATTAGTGATGCAAAATCCAGATGAAAATAAAGAAATGTATTAGCACTCTAAATAATTCTTGGAAGCAATTAACAACAGTAAATAAAATATAATGGTTATAAAAAGATAATGGTTGAATGAAACAGTCAAAAGTAATATTTGACTGGGCAATCCACATAACAGGCAGACCAGGAGGCTTAGTGGTGTAAATGTAGTATGGTAAAACAGATTTGGGGAAAACATTCTGAAAACTTCCCAGAAAGAGCTGCCATAGGACTGCTACATGAAAGCACTGGAGCTTTGTCTTCACTGCACACAGCAGGGAATAAGTGAAGTCATGGAATAAATCACTTGCTGCACCTACTTTGGGCAGTAGTCAGAACAACCCTTCTCATCAGTGGCTTGTCCCCCTCCAGGTGTCCACGGTGTTATCTGAGTGGGGCCACATCTTCCAGGGTTCCATCCCTGGTGTGGGGTGGAAATAGCACCTCATAATGAAGAGTGAGTCAGGTGTGAGTCTGGTGTGTTTGTGCTCTGTTATTATTTGTCATTGTTGAGTATTTAGCATTGTTGTTTTACTGTTTTCTTGCTATTGTGTCCTTAAATTTAGTCATAAGTATTTAAATTAAGCATAGACTCCCCTGTTTGTGTGGCATACCTCCAGATCCCCACTAATCAGTCAGACAGAACTGTGATGATAGTGAGCAGCAGGTGTTAAAGGCTTTGCTTGACTCCATCCTCGTGTTCCAGATCCATGGCTGTGCTGTGACAACCTGGGGGAAAGCAAAAGCAGCTGAGGCCATCCCTGTGAAAACACCAAACTGCCTTTAGGAAAACAGCAGAAAAGCTTTCTGTGTTCCTGTATGTTTATTTCAAAATAAGGTAAAACAAAGAGAGAAAGTTAAAGATTTGAAGGCCGAAAGAAAAGACAATTTCCACTGACACACATGAATTAAAGGAAAATTGGAAAATAGTTAGTGCTCCTAATATTTGGGGCTTTTCTTTGGTTTACCTTTACTTCAAATGACAAAATTCAGTAAGGTTTATGACTGCTCTGGTCAACCCAGCTCCACAATTATCAAGGAATTCTAGAATTATGTGATGTGTCTGGTAAATTTATAAACAGGATCTGATTCGCAGTGTTTCTCAGCTGTTCAGAGTCTCATATGAAGCAGTCCTTTAAACATAACAAGCTGTTATTGATTCTGTGAAAAAAAGCAAATACAAGCACCTCTCATTGGTATATAGCTCCCTGATTAGCACTAAAGGTCATACACAATCTGATGTGTTCCTGGCATCGCACATCGAATTTTCCTAAAAGTTAATTCAAGGATTACAAACCTCTCTGGACTACATGGAAAGCTGATAATTATTCAGGTGAGGTCCCCTTGCCCTGTCTATAGTCACGTTAATCAGCAGCATGGCTGTGCTAGCTCAGGAGCTGTTGGATAATTAAAAATACATGGCTGGGAAGAAGTCAGTCAGCAGGGAATGCCCCAGATACCAGCCAGCAAAGCAAGTAGAGAGGACATGTAGATTTTTTTTTTTTTGTCCTTCATCCATTCTCAAAGATCATTTTCTCCTCTTTATTACAAGACATGATTTAATTTGTCAATAATATGAATAATTCTGAAATACACCACTTCAGGTAGGGAGAATAGACATTCCTTTGTTGAGCACTATGAACTGGTAGTGAAACACAAATTCCTGATCCACAGCCAGTGTTTTCGTGCAAGAAACCTTCATATGTTTATTGCATGTTGCAAATCCATTTTGGAAAATACCTCACATTTTCAGTACTCAGAAACACTATATAATCCCAGAATCATAGAACCATAAAATTGTTTGCTTTGGAACAGACTTTAAAGCTGATCTCATATTTCCTTGCCTTGAAACCAGATATGAACATACGAAAATAACATAAATAGTGACAGTATATATTTGGTCACCCTGTAACTAGCAGTTTAGGTTCCTATGTAATAATTTTATTACATAAATAAGCATAAACATGGGAAGAACATACAATGTCTAAGGGGCAGAGTTTAATGCCAGGGTCAGCCAAACAAGGTATATAAAAGACACATGCAAGTGGTAAAATCTCCAAGGCAGGCACACGGGTGGCATACAAGCAGGCAAGGCAGCTCAAGGAACCAGAATTAGTAAGAAAGAAACCTAGCAAAACCAAATCAGTACTGTTTCTCACCTCAGAGTAGGAGAAACAATGTTGGGACCAGATGAAACCACATATTTTCTTTTTAGAAGAAGCTAAAGAGCTTATATCAGTGATGAGAAGGAAAAACAGGGAAGAGTGTTGGATTTGCATGGCCTGGGTTTTGGTAGCGGGGGGGCCACAGAGGTGGCTGCTGTGAGAAACTTCTGGAAGCTTTCACGGTGTCCGGCAGAGCCAACCCCTGATGGCTCTGAAGATGGACGCGCCACTGGCCAAGGCTGCGGCAATTAGAGAGGCCGGCAGTGCCTCTGTGATAACAGATCTAAGAAGATAATCAAAACAAAGTGGGCATGCGCAGTTTTCTCCTAGGCAGAGAAGAGGAGGAGGTGAGAACATGTGAGGGAAACAACTCGGAGACACCAGGGTCAGTGGAGAAGGAGGGGCAGGAGGTGCTCCAGGTGCTGGAGCCAAGATTCTTCTGCAGGCCGTGGTGAAGACCCTNGTTTTGGCAGGACTGCTGCTCATGAGAGTGGACCCACGCTGGAGAAGTTCCCAGAGAACTGTCTCCCGTGGGAGGGACCCCACGGTGCAGCAGGAGAAGGACTCCTCTCCCTGAGCAGCAGAAGAAAACCTTCCTTGGGTGACGAACTGACCAAACCCCCACGCCCTTTCCCCTCTGCTGTCGGTGGGAAGGAGGGAGGGTTTGGTGGAAAAAGGTGTTTTATTTAAGGGCTTCTTTTACTTCTCATTATCCTCCTCTGATTTTGTCAGTAATAAACTCACTTTGTACCTCTAAGATGAGCCTGTTTTGCCCTTGGAGTGTTTTCTCCTGTTCCTTATCTCAGCTCATGAAGCCTTCATTAAATTTTTCTCTCCTCTTCCCAGCTGTTGCAGGGGAGGGTCAGTGATTGACTTTCGTGGGTGCCTGGCCTTTGTCCAGTGTCACACCATGACAGGAAGAAAGAAGATGTCTGCTTAGATTCCAGCTCCACTTGACCAAGAGATCTCCAGCCTAATCTCTTTGACCTTGGTGATTAAGGCCATTGAGGACCACAGCAGTAAGTGTTCACAGCATCAACTCCCTTACGCTTGAAGGTAACTTTGGATAAGCTTGATAATTGTGATGCGATAATGACTAATAAAGGATAAGAACTCATAGTTTATGATATGTACACTAAATGTGAATTTAGTAAAGTGCTCTTTTGTAGTTTGAAACTGGCCTGGGTTTTTAGTCATAATACTGTGCAGAATATAGGATCAGTCCCTGGAAATGAATACCATTCAGGTAGATGTGCATTTCCTTGTTCCCACTTTCATTGCTGCAGAAGAGGAGAAAATGGAGAACATATCCAGGATAACTGTGAGGTCTTTTAAATACCATTACATCACAAAATCATTTGACATCAGGGATTACCACAAGTAATGACAGAGAAGGGGAAATCACCCAAATTAACATTGCCATGTTGTTCTTATACCTTATCAGTGTCCTAATTTCTCTGTAGCAATTAAGAAAATTCTTTTATTAAGAAATTCACTCTACATTGCATCACTGTTCACAGAGCTCAGTAGGGGTTCCTTGACCTGTTGCTGATATCAGTTTGGAAACTATTATAACAAAAGGCAGTGGGAACATACACACACAAACACGCTCGGAATGTAAGTTACGAAACTGCTCTGGCAGTTCCCCATTTTCCACCTTATGACTTCAGCACTCTTCGTGAAACTAGTTTGTGCCATTAATCACATGCAACTTTACTACAAATGCTTGGTGTTCCAAGTGGAGCACTTGAGCTGGGCAGCGTGTACCACCCCAGGCTGTCACCGTGGCGTGGGAAATGCCAAGCACAAATTCTCCAATAATGCCTGATGAGACACTCCCAGGCATTTTAAAATAATGGCAGTTCCAAAAGCCTTGTTTAATTATAATAATTTCTCATTTGTTTCGGAGAAAAAACTCTAGTTTAATATGATTCAATATTTGTTAATATGGAAGAATAATCTCCTGAACTATGAAAATAGAGACATCATGGTTGAAATAACACTATAAATTAGAAAGAAAAAAAGATTTGCTTCCATACAGTTAGATAGTTTAATTTATGTTGTTTTGTAAGACAATATCATTCTAAAGCATCTATCAAAAAGCAAGCTGTTCAGATCTCTAACTTATTCAGATACTTATCTACTGGAATTTCCTAAGTTATCATTGCATTTTGGATACTGATATGTGACAGTTTCAATGGGTATTTCACAGACACCTTTAAGAGTCACATCCCTTCTGATATCCAAAGGATTTTAAAAGCCTTATCTATAAATACCACAGCTTTTATAATTTTTTTAAAAAAATTGTCTGTCATACTTTTAAATTAAGCAGATGACTACTAGATAGTCAGATAACTACAACAGGATTCAGGAGTAGCTTTTTGAGCTGTTCCTTTCTTCATGTCCCAACCCCTGGGTGTTGCTCAGTTTTCTCTTTCACATCCACCTCTTGCGTCTCCCCCAGACGTTACATATATATATTTATTTATATATATATTTTTTAATATATCTGTATATATTTATATATATCTGTATATATTTCTATATTTCTATTTCTATTTCTATTTCTATTTTTATTTTTATTTATATATAAGGTAAATGTTTAACTCTCATTGTTCAATTTCTAATGCATCCTCACCATCAACCTTACGTGGCTAATGAACCAACACACACTTTCTAACAGATTGAGCCTCTTTTTATTCACCTGTGACAGGTCATGCAGCAAGGTATCCTCTCCTGTTTCTCAAAAAAGAGCTGCTGCTCACTACCTTTACCATTTTAGCACGTAGGTTTTGTTGCAACTCTTCCCCAAGTCACTCATCATAAATCAGCAGTTAAAGCACAGCCAGTTTTCTCATACATTTTCCCTAGAGCATATGTATTTCTAACCAATACTTTCCTTCAGCAGGAAAGCTGGGATGCAGTTGTTGGCACTGAGACATGGTGGGATGGTTGGCACAGCTGGAGTGGTACAATGGATGGTTGCAAACTCTCCAGAAGAGACACATGAAGAAGGAGAGGCGGTCATGCAGCCCTGTGTGTGAGGGAGGGTTTTGATGGTCTGGAGCTTGCTGATGATGAGGAGAGGGTTGTGTTTACGGGTGAGAATCAGGGGGAAGGCCAGCAAGGCAAAGATCCTGGTAGGAGTTTGTAAAAGACTACCAAAGCAGGATGAAGGGACAGGCAAAACACTCTATGAGGTTGCTGGAAGAAGTCTTGCTATTGCTGACCCTTGTTNTCAGATCTCTAACTTATTCAGATACTTATCTACTGGAATTTCCTAAGTTATCATTGCATTTTGGATACTGATATGTGACAGTTTCAATGGGTATTTCACAGACACCTTTAAGAGTCACATCCCTTCTGATATCCAAAGGATTTTAAAAGCCTTATCTATAAATACCACAGCTTTCATAATTTTTTTAAAAAAATTGTCTGTCATACTTTTAAATTAAGCAGATGACTACTAGATAGTCAGATAACTACAACAGGATTCAGGAGTAGCTTTTTGAGCTGTTCCTTTCTTCATGTCCCAACCCCTGGGTGTTGCTCAGTTTTCTCTTTCACATCCACCTCTTGCGTCTCCCCCAGACGTTACATATATATATTTATTTATATATATATTTTTTAATATATCTGTATATATTTATATATATCTGTATATATTTCTATATTTCTATTTCTATTTCTATTTCNTCATACATTTTCCCTAGAGCATATGTATTTCTAACCAATACTTTCCTTCAGCAGGAAAGCTGGGATGCAGTTGTTGGCACTGAGACATGGTGGGATGGTTGGCACAGCTGGAGTGGTACAATGGATGGTTGCAAACTCTCCAGAAGAGACACATGAAGAAGGAGAGGCGGTCATGCAGCCCTGTGTGTGAGGGAGGGTTTTGATGGTCTGGAGCTTGCTGATGATGAGGAGAGGGTTGTGTTTACGGGTGAGAATCAGGGGGAAGGCCAGCAAGGCAAAGATCCTGGTAGGAGTTTGTAAAAGACTACCAAAGCAGGATGAAGGGACAGGCAAAACACTCTATGAGGTTGCTGGAAGAAGTCTTGCTATTGCTGACCCTTGTTCTCATGGGGGGGCTTCAACTTACCGGGTGTCTGCTGGAAACATAACACAGTGCAGAGGAAACAATCCAGGAGGTTCCTGGAGTGTGCAAAAGAAAACTTCCTGACACAGCTGGTGAGGGAAGGTGCCTTGCTGGGCCATTCTTTGCAAACAGAGAAGGACTTGTGGGTGAGGGGGTGAAATTGGACCCACCATAGCACCTTCCAGCACAAGCCCACATTGCCGAGCTGCTAACAGGAAAAAGCAGCAGCTGCACCTGGAAAGGGCACAAGAATATTCTCCAAAGCTGCTGATTAAAGGGCTAATTCCTGAAATGAGAACCATCTCCTGTACATATCCCAGCCCTCCACTCAACAGCAAACTCACCAGCAGCAGCACGATTTCAGGCTGGAATTTGTCAACCACCTGTTGAGCTGCAGGATGTGGCTCTGTGTTATGCTGCAGGTAGCTGTGTTGGGAAAGGTCTCTCCAGAGAACTTAGAAGCAGTCTCCGTTAAGTGGAACATTTCTTAATGTTATGCAAACAAATGTACAGGAAAATCTGGTGTTTGCTCTGGATGATGGAGCAGTGGTCCCTTGGTAGGGTTGCACCACAGGACATAAAACCCTGAAATATTTTGAAGACAATAGTAGCCCGTGCATGTACTGCACACTGTCAGCAGATGTGTCTGGTTTTGCTTTGGGGAATGAAGGAGGCAGAGGCAGTCCTGAAAGCTCAAATTATGCTCTGAACTTCCGCCAACTACTAATAAAGGTCAAGCTAAAAATGACAAGAATGTCACTGAAACAATGTTGCTGTATTTTTGCTCCTCCTTTACACACTAAGAAGAAAGGGTCTCTTTATAAATCTACCAATTGCTGGAAATCAGGACAAAGATTCCCCAAAATAGTGTCATTGTCTTTAACAGGATACAATTTCTCTTCCATCTTCCAAACCTTTTAGGATTACATCAGTGTTTCTCTTTAATTAGAGGAGAAATGTTCTTTTAAAGGAAAAGCTGAGATTCTCTATTGTCACATACACTAGAATTCACAATTTTAACATACCAGCTAGCATGCTGCATTCTAGAATTTGTGGTAGCTTACATAGACATGGCATTAGCTGTGATACTCTTGGTACTTTACGGAGTCCTAGATTTCAGTCACATTTATTTTTAGTGTCCTAAAGTCCAACAACATAGTGCAGCAAAAATATTTTGATTTTCTTTCAGTCTGTTTCAAGTCCTTTCAGATGCTCACAGCATCCCCAAGATGGCACTATGCCATAGAAATATTAAGAGAGGACACAGAAGTTGAAATTAAATCATGGAAAATAAAAGCAACTAAAACATTTTGCAGAACTGATAAAAATAGAATTGAATGTGCATATTTAAACCAGTGCACAGAATGCTAAAGCCTTGCTAATATTTAATTAACAGTAATCATCAAAATGTATTTTTACTTAGAAGTTTTTTTGGAATACATTGTAGAAAGAATGTTTCATTATCATGATATATATATATATATATCATTAACTGTATACCAGTTTAATGAGGGGCCCTGGCAGTGCCAATCAATTTCTTTGTGTCATCAGTCTAATGGGCTAATCAATATTAAATAGTAATGTGGTCAAAAATATATATTTCTGGACAATTTTCTGCATGTCACACCATATATGTACTGTCATGTAAAAAGGGGAGATTTCCTCAACTCTTAGTGTTTAATTTTCAACTTAATCTACCTCTCAGTGCTCCAGGAAAGCTGAGCCCCTTGTGCCTGGCCAGTCTATCAGTGTTCCCTTCGGGGGACCCTGCACTGAGCAGTCCTGCTGGATCCGAGGGTATTTGACTGACTTGGTCAGGAAAAACACCAACAGCCCAAGGGAGAGCCCTCAGCACCTCTCCCCTTTTATTTGAGTGTGTTCCCAGCTGCCAGTGAGTGCCAGCGCCCAGGAAGGATTCACACTGACAGTTTACAGAATAACACTCTTTATTAATATCAAATTGTGACAGGTTAAGTTTCGAGGATTGTCGGTGATAGTGTCTGACTGCAAAAATGTATTCAAAGCAATACCCAGACAAGCTCTAATCTCCAATAAAAGTATTCAGCGCAGACAGTATGATTCTCACTCAACAGGCATCCCTAGGGGGGAGAAGACAGGTTCAGCCTGTCAGCTGATCCCAGAAGTTATGATGGAGTCTTTCCTAAATTTTCCCCATTCTCCACTTATTTTTATTTGGTTTCTTTATGTTAAGGTGGAGCTTGAGCGATCTTAGTCATACATACCTTTGTTACTGATTGGTGTAAAATTCTCTCACTTTGCTTTTAAAGATACAGTCAAAAAAATCTAGAGTGCATGCTCAGTGAGGGGTGGTTGGACCTTGGAGGTGGGTATACATTGGGATGCAGGCGTGTGTTAATATTGCAATTAGGTTATAATGAGCCAAGTTTGTTGGAGGAGAGTGTCATCGGCAGGACATCTCCTCTCTGAGCTGCAAAGTGCCACTGAGTTCCTCTTCCTGCAAGGATTCCAGCAGAGCCTGGCCACGGTGTCTCCACTCTGCTCCACCTTCGTTCCATCCCCCTTAGCAGGTGCTATGGTTCCAGACTGTGGGTGTGGAGGATCATGGTGGGATACACGAGGGACTGGACTGTTGATGGTTAATGACTCAAATAATTGACCACTTGACCGCCCAGGTGTGAAGGCCTGTGCTCCCATCATCCAGGGCTGCAGCTGGGTGTGGAACAAGATAACGGCAAATCCTTCTCGTGCCAATGTCCTTACACAAGTGGCTCAGGTGTGAAAATGGCCCTCTGGAGAAGTACCAGGATATTCACAGCATGAAGGATTCATCCCTGCTCATGGGCCATAATTAACTCAAACGCACTGATTTAGAGGCAGCTGTAAGATCTTAGAAGGTGTCATGAGTGTCCCGTGATTGCATTATCCAGTGTAAAACCCTGCCCCAGGGGAGGTTCCTGAGCATTCCCACATGAACCTTGACTCCACCAGATCCAGACTGCACCCATCACTTGGACAAGACTGAGACCCTCACCACTGAGAAGACCAGAGGAAGAGGACAAATGGGATGCTGTCAGGATCCATGGAGTGGTGATATTTTCTACTTAATTTATCTCTCCGTCCCACTGTCTGTCTCCCCCTGACTCTTCCTTTTTCTAGTAGTTTCTATTTCTCCCTCTACCTCACATTTGCCAATGTGTTCAGAGGGGCTGAATTATATCCTGACGTTATTTATGAATAATTTAAAATTTGTTTGTGGCCTGTAGGAAGGCATTCTTTTGTTAAAATTATTGCTACATGACTTATGCCATGAGAAAAGCGTTTATAGGATTCCGTGCTTTATTTTTAGACTGTTCACAAACTGACAAGCACATGGATTAAAATGTGTCTTTCAAAACAGAAAAGTGATACGTAAAGACTTTAACAAGTGTGACAAAATGATCATTGTCAGCCCAGAAGTTCTTATTTCAAGAATTACTGATGAAGATTTGAGAAAGGGAGATGCATTCACAAATGCAGGTCAAAAAAATGGGTATAAAAATGGAGATAAGCAGAGTAATGACAGCTGCCTGCTCTGTGAAACAAAAGCAGCACAGCGTCACTCTGCTTATTCATTACAACCAGGTTCAATGAGCTACTTAAGCAAGCGTGTAATTTAATCGCTTTCATTCACAGACATACCTACCTGTTCAAAATAAGATGCTGGCAGGGAAAAAAATAGTTAGGTATCTCATTAAACTAGGTTTCTTTATCCTTGAGTGCTCTCCACTGCCTAGAAACATCTGGAAGTTCCCGAGAAAACCACATGTAATCAACATTCCTGGAAGTGTCCAAGGCCAGGTTGGACAGAGCTTGGAGCAACCTGGTCTAGTGGAAGGTGTCCCTGCACATGGCAGGGGATTGGAACAAGATGAACTTCCCTCCCAAACAGTCTATGATTCTATCCCAATGAGATCGAATGCATAACTTTATGTGAGGTCAGGAAATTTTGTATTTAGCTACCATAAAAGCAAAGGAGCAGCAAATTGACAATGTTATTGAGACAATTTCTCCCCCTTCTTTGGTTTTAATTCAGGACAACCCAATAAAAGTAGATAATTGCCACTGCAGACATCATCTGGAATTTGAGTTATTCACTCAGTGAAAGACTTGGTGATAAAAACAGACAAGCAGAAAAAAAGATCAGCATTTCAAACAGACAGCTCACTTGTAACCTTTTCTCAGTGATACTCCAGTGTTTGGTCCCAAGCACATTTCATCTGCTTGTTTGGAGGATAAAGGAGATACTCAAATACAGCAACATGGTCCCTCATGTCATATATTTGTGTTATTTTAGATAAAAGAAAAGGGGGTTATGGTAATAGTGTTTTCACTTGACCGGATCAGCTCAATTTCAGTTTGATCCCAAAATCCACAGAATGAAGGAAAGGCAAAAGTGTCCATAAACTGGACTCAAGACTGGATCAAAATACATCTAGCCTAGGGCTGAGTAAGAAACTCTTTTTGGTCTGTGTGCCATAAAGAATATAAGAGTGAATTTAATCTTAATATTGAAAAAAACACACGACAGGTTATTCCCTCCCTAAATTTATTCTCCTTATGGAATGTAAAATTCTACCTTCAGCATGACACTCCAATCAAAATTTTTTTGTATAGACTTGGGTCAAAAATCAACAGAGGTGCTTTAAAAACTTTTAACAGCTTATTCTAGTTATGAACGTCAAATCAGGTTTTAACAATGAAAGATGTTCAGTAGCTTTTATTTTCTTTTGCTGTATCTGTAAATCATGAATGTGCTCATTGTCAGAATTGCAATTAGTATTTTCAACTAGTCTAAAATTTCAGAACGTTTCATTCTGGGATTGCCAAGCTGGTAACAATACTTTTTTATTATTACAGTGTAATAATAACAGCACAGAGCACAACCAAACATAAAAAATAAACTAGCAAATAAAGCAAACTTTTCTAAGTTATTTAAGGCAGCAATTACAAGACACTTCACTGTGATCACCACAGGGATCTGCACTGCCTTGTCCCACCTACCATCTCAGCCTGCAGGACTTCCACTACAGGTCCAAGCCTTTAGGGACACACACCGTGACCAGCTGCACAGCTTCGACACCAGACTTATTTATATTTATTTCCAGGCGTGCTACAGTCAGCAAAAGTATCACTGACCATACTCCAGGGTCTCGCTGACCACCTTATATCAATGCACACACGTCAGGACAGCCTCAGCACACACAGGCTCTGCACTTTTTCTGACCTTCGACATCCACTTTCTGGGACATAGAATCATAGGATCCCCAGAATGGTTTGGGTTGTCAGGGACCTTAAATCTCATCTCATTCCAACACCCTGGCCCCAAGCTGGAGCATTTTCCACTAGCCCAAGTGGCTCCAAGCCCCATCTGACCTGGCCTTGAACACTTCCAGGGATGGGGCAGCCACAGCTTCCCTGGGCAACCTGTGCTGGGGCCTTACCCTCACAGGGAAGAATTTCTTCCTAATAGCCAATCTAAACCTACTCTCTGGCAGTTTGAAGCAAAAGCAAGCAGAGTTTCCTAAAAATTGCTGAGATATCTGTGTCCCATCCCTGCCCCCCCCCACTGGGGGCCACTTATTTGGCCATGACATCTGGTGCTTCACACACAAAATGCAGGAGAAAACTGACTGGCTGCTCTGTGCCTATGAGTAGCAAACCTGTCCCCATGCAGGGCCATGGTGCAGGGCCAGTGGAGAGGATATAGTTGAGCTGCCTTAGCTGCTGGCACAGTGACCAGGACAGACCTCTCAGCAGACATGACTCCAGGAGGTCTCTGCCATCCCAAACCTCAGTCCTCATCAGGGCACAGCAAGCCCAGCTCTTCCCTTACATAAAAACAAATCATTCTGCTTTCTTACTATTTGTCTGTAATGGAGGTAGAGAGAAGGGAGAGGAAGAAGGAGCATCTTTGGATGCAGTTTTTGCTCCACACCCATCATTGTCTGCCCCCCAAAAATCGTCTTAGAGAGGCCACAGCCCGATTAAGGCTGCCTTTTGTTAAGATCACACAGCAGAATCTCACGGGATCAGAGAGGGGGTCAGGCTGGAAGGGCCCTCAGGGGCCCATCTGGTGCCACCTCCCTGCTCCAGCAGGGCCATCCCAGAGCCCAGGGCACAGCAGTGTGCCCACACAGCTCTGCAATATCCCCAGGGAGGAGACCCCACAGCCTCTCTGCACAATCTGCTCAGGGCTGGGCCCTGCCCAGGGCAGAAGTTCTGCCTCCTGGGCAGGGGAATTGCTGGGCTCAGGCCCTGCCCGTGGCTCTGGGGCCATTGCTGGGCCCCGGAGCAGAGCCCGGCCCTGCTCGGAGCCCTCCCTGCAGCCTGGGACAGCCAGGCCCGAGGGCCCCTCTCAGCTGGGGCTCCTCTCCAGGCTGAGCAGCCCCGGCTCCCTCAGCCTGTCCTGGGCACGGAGAAGCAACATGTGGTTAAAAAGCACGTGGTAAAAAATCCCCTTACAGCTTCCCATAAAATACACCCCCATCCTTATGCTTTCTCCTCTTTCTCCAGGACAGCAAATTCACCAGCCACAAGCAGATCTTGCCCACACGGTTTCTCCATCTTTGCAGACTCTGGAATTATGCCTTTATGTCCTGCTCTGCCTGGACCCTTCCCCTTCCTCCACAGGTCCCCCGGCACCGATGCTGGTCACATCCTTTCCAGCTGTGAGTTTAGAAAGATGTACTTTTCACATATACCTGTGGGTTATGGCAGTGAGGTAACTGGTGTAAGAATAGATTTGTATCTCTTGCATGTCTTTTCTTTAAAAAAAAAAAAAAAAGGAAAACACAAATTCATGAATAATAACAATAATTGTCCCAGAAACCACTGACAGACCCATAACCATTTAGTCCCATCCTATTGATTGATATATAAGGTACAACAAGTTGAAAATCTCTTTCTGTTTTACGGGAAATCAATAATTTTACATTTGTTTTACTTTTGTATTGGCTTTTTATTTTTTTAATTTTGCAAAGATGACAGTTAAAATAACTTCATTTGATAATGTAAATCTTCATTCAAAATATGATTTGCCATTTTAGTATTTTTTCCATTATGGCCCATCAGCAGTCCAAGCACATGAACCATTTGACACACTTTACCCATCAGTGTCAAAATTTCAAACCTGTTCATTACAAGTTCCAATCTGCAAAGTCACTCTAAAAAGAAAACAAATAAGACCTTTAAATCAGGATGGAGAATCTATTGCGTTCACTGATATTGTGGAAGCCCTTTACAAATGAAATGAAAATAAAATATTTCAACCCCCATATTAGGACATTACAGGAGTAGCTCCACATAATAGTGTCGCTAGGATAATACAAAGATCTTTAAACACAGTAGCTTAATTTATTGTGGAGAATTTAAAATGTTTAGAACCAGAAAAAATTCTCTCAAGTCTTTTTCCTTTTAGAATTGTGTGAAAGTGAGTCCATTTCAATAAAACCAGAAATAAAGTTAAGTTAAATCAACTTCTTCCCACTCAGAAAAAAAAATCTATTTTCTAAAAAATACTATTTTTAGAAAAATGTATTTTCTAATTTCTAAAATTTTATTTATCAAGATTTTTCCAAGTATTTATATCTATTTGCAGCTGAATGTTGTTCATTTTATGGAAAATATGGAATGTTTCCTTTCAAGTTTTTTAAGACAGCTAAATGTTAATAAAGAGATTTACCATCTCTCCATGGCTGTACAACCAACAAAGACATCTTCATGGAGCTGGTATGTTCTTGTTCCACATATTCACATGTCCAAGAGCAGCTGGATCAATCTAAAAGTCTCTCCAGCAAAACAATGAGACCAATGAGAGTTTTAGCAGCATTATCTTCGAATTATTAAAGTTACTCAATGCTTCAGCGTTATAGAGAGCATTGCCTGATAGTGCTTGGGGGAAAATTGTGGGATTTTTTAATGTGATCAGACTACTAGAGGATCCTGCTGGAATAAAGATGTCTGGAAGGAAAAAAAAGATGTCTTTATACTTCCAGATTAGCTGTGTGTTTAAGAGGAATGGGGAAAAGGAAATTATGAGAGCTCCTTTTATGCTTATGATGGCTAAAATGTCAGGGATAAAACAATATATTTGAGTGGAGGCTTCTTACATTGTAGAATAGGCCAATTTTTGCAGATTTCCAGGACGTAAAGAAATACAAAGATCTGTCCTCTGAACCTCACTTTATGCAAAAGATCTATGAAGTCATCATTGTATCACTTGCTAATAAAAGACTAAATTGCATTTCTTTTATCTTCTGTCAACTCCTAAAGGAAATAAAGAACGCAACCAAAATATTTAAATGATCATCAAGATTTGAGGAAAACTGATCAATAAACACAATAAATTCATGTTTCTGTAGAAGAGAACTATTTGTACTTTTACTTAAACTCTTCATGGAGAAGCTGTACCTTAGGAAGAGATAAGAAGGGAGAAGGACTAGTGTGCCATAAATCATTGTCTTTGGAGTAAGAGAAATAATAGTAGAGGTTGCAAATATTGGAAATAATACTTAAAACTGATCATGAATAATAATTCTCAGCCAAAAGGACGTACAGGTGAAGGAAGATGCCCATTATAGGTTTCAAATATTTAGAGAAAGATGATGTAATGTAGAACATGAAAACGCATCTGGAAGTGAATGGTATGAAATAAGAAAATGGCTCATATTCAGAGGTTAAATTAGGAATATTTTTTTTTAAGAGTTTAATTTTTCTTCTTAGTGGTACTGAAGATTTGTTCCCAGCTTCCCCTGTGAAGAATTTGTGCATTTCTGGTTACACATAAATCCATATACTAATATACCTTTCATATTCCATCCATGATCCAGCCTCACCCAGGGGTAAGACCAAAACCCGTGGAAAATTTGGCATTTAGTTCAAGATACCTGGCTGCATGGATCAGTGAGAATTCATGGCCAGTATGGAGACTTCCTGTGATGTGAACCATTAGGAAAACAGACCTGCAGGATGATGCACAGCAAACCACTGAGTCAATCTCCCCTGTGGTGCAGTTAAACTGGTAAGAAAAATGGAATAATATTTGTTCCTTCTATAGCATCACTCAGAGGAAAACAAGCCTCAAATGAAGTCAAGTTTAGCATTGAAAGAAAGAAGAAAAAAAATTCTCTAATTTATATATTAAATTTGGCCATCAGTAGGCAAATTTTGTGGCAGAGTCTTGAAAATTAGTTACCTTGCTTACAGCTAAAGGGCTCGAGCATGTCTCTGACAAGGAGAGGCTCAGTGGCCTGGGACTGTTTAGTCTGGAGAATAAGAAGGCTCAGAGGAAAATTTTTTAAGTATATAAAAACCTGATGGTATTTAAACCCATGAAAATTTGCCTCAACATAAGAAAGCACATCTTTATTGTAAAAGCAATCAAATACTGAAACAGGTTGCCCGGAAGGTTTTAGAGTCTCCATTCTGGGAGATATTAAAATCCCAAATGGACAAAATTCTGGACACCCAGCCCTAGCTGATCCTGCTTGAGCAGTAGGATGGGACCTGACAATATCCAGGTGTGCCTCTCAATTGTCAGAAATTTAATCCCATTCTCTTCCTCAACCACCATTTTGATGGAAAACAGCAGCTTCACTTCATAACCTTGCATGAATGAATGGAGAATTACTTCACTAATTTGCCTTTAACCCTCAGAAGGATCAATTAGAAGGACATTTTTTTTTTCTTCTAGAGGACAAAATGAGTTTTGAGGCCTGTTAAATCTCTTTCTTAGCATCAGGAGTGAAAAAAAGCCATTCACAGGTATTCCAGAAGAGATTTATTGCTTTGAAATACATCTCAGCTCTGAGCTGTGGAGACAAGACTGACCAAATTTTGAGCACAACATGCTGTTAATCGCTGAACACTTGGGACTTTGCACAGCAACACGAGCTTTATTTTTGCATTAGAGATGTGTCCAATAACCTAATAGGCTGCGTGTGTGAGTCTAGTACTAATTATATATCAATAGAATTTGTCTTTAACACTCAATATTTCACTGCACTGCCTCTGCTGATCTGCCAATACGTCTGCAGGAACACTCTATTTCTCCACTGCCCTGTGGGAAAACTCAGCACCTCAGAGACTCTCTTTCTCTTCCTCTCAATCTTCCATCTCACATATAACAGTGGGATGGACAAAGAAGCCTATACAACAGTAAATACTAAAATTTTTTCCTTTGTTTTGAACAGTATCTCATTGAAGGCCAACTCCTTGACTGCACTGCTGCTGTTACTCTGAGAATTATCTGGGAAAATAGATTAGAAATATCAGAAAGGACAGACTGATAGGAAAATACACACAGAATTTGGAGAATATCAACAAAAAAGCCTAATATCAACTAAAGCCTTGTTATTAAAGGAAAAGAGCCTGCAGAGGAAAAAAGGGATAGAGTTGAATTAACCCATTTCAGGTTAATTAACTCATACGGGGTAATTAACACCTGTGAGGTGGTCAGTCCCATGGCACAGCCTTGGCAAAAGGGCTGGATAACAACATGTCAGATAATAATGTCAGTGTCAGCAGTGTCTGAATTGAAAATACAGACATCTGGAGAGGGTCTTGTTCCAAAAACGATCTCATTTACGAGGAAGAGGGATATGTGTAAGTGGCAGGGGAAACTGAATCTTTTAGGTACTACTTACAGAAGGGTATTGGGAGCTCTGTAGGTGTTCATTGACATTGTGTGTCTAGACTTTTTGTTTATCTGTTGTATTGCTAAGAGTGACCACGTTTGCAGAGCTCCTTGCTGCTGGTTAATGATATGTCGCTCCTAAATCAATAAACCACTTTAATTCTGATTTAGAGCAAACTACGTGAACCAAGCAGCTTTTGCCTGCAACAACATGAAAGTCTTACTATTGACTGAAATTATGACACTGTTGGCACCAGAAGGTATTTGTTTACACTGTTCACATGAAAAAGGTTTTTTTCAGAACACCTAACAGAAAACAGGGAGGAGGAGCTGCCAGTCCTTTATCCTCACCGTCAGACGTCTTGTAGCTCTGGCCCTTTTTCTTTCTCAAGTCTCCCTGAGCAACCCTTCTGAAGCCTCCAGTTGTGATCATTCCTGCATGCCCAGTCATGTGGAAACAAGGGGAAGCTACTTCTGTAAGGTTTACAGACCTGGGAAATTTTATCGAGTTTCATTGTACATATTCTAAGAAAATCAGAACACTAGTTTTACTCAAAAATCTTCTTCTCAACAGTCAGCACTCTCCTTGCTCTTCTGGCCTCCAGGTTGAATTGCAGGTAAGTTCTTGCTTCCCGATTTAATTTCCATCACTCAGCAGTCTTCTGGGTGCTAATGAATGATTTCTGTCACCCTGAAATTTGCAGCTCTTCGATGTTTTCATTTCTATAACAAAGTTCTCACACACTTTCTGTAAACATGGCCATGTTTTGCTAACTGTCCTTATCGTTTGCATTCCATTCTCCTTAGGAGGAGACTTTTGATGGATCTTTCCTTTGACCAGTGTGATTGAGAGGTGGTAATTTGTCCCTCCAATCCACGGTGATTTCTAAGAACATATATAATAAAGAGCGGGCCAAGTTGGCCCCTCCTTTTTCTGCCTTCTCTCTGAGAGCAGAGTTTGCGTGGTTCTTTCACGTCCAAGTGTGACAGATTCCCATTCCTTTCTGAGTCTTGGGAGCTCCTTTCCATTGCCCCCAAGGCCTGGATGACACTTGATGGCAATATGATATCATCTCTTCCCGTAGAATCCCAGAATCATTAAGGTTGGAAAAGACCTCCAAGATCATTGAGTCCAACCTGTGACCGAACACCACCTTGTCAACTAAACCACAGCACTAAGTACCATGTTCAGTCATTTCTTAAACACTCCCAGGGAGGGTGACTCCACCACTCCACCACATTTGCTGCAATTTTTCATGCTCAGTTGCTCTTTCACCTGATCCAGTCATCCTACTTGACAGAACACAACATAAATCACAAAACAAAAGCTAAATATACAGTCTACCAAAATTTATCGTTTTTTATTACACGTAAGAAAAAAAGGTTATGTAAATAAACCAGATTTTCTTCCTGTTGTCATTCCTTTCCACCTGCCCTTAACAAATGCACAACTCTGTGGCCAAAAGCTGGAGGGAATCCCCCTAGAGAACCCCAGGCTAGAACAAACGTACCAGAGGTTCTTTCTTAAAGACGTTTACAGCATAATGGATATGTAGTTCCCTGAAGAATTTCCTTTCCCAGGCAGTTGAAAATCATAATGTAAAGTAATCTGAAAGGTTAATGATCAATTAGACCTGGGGGCAAACATTAACTAGAGGGTTTGAAGGAGTTTGTCCTTTGAGTCTTTGCTTTTTTTGAGATGCTCCATCAAGACAAACCTTCAGACTTCAGCTGAAGTGAATTACTCATTCAGTGTCTCTTCTAACATGTAATTTTTCCCTTTGGGGAAAAAAAAAGTAAAACAGCAGAAACAGATTTCCAACACTCAGAAAAAAAAGAAGTTACATATATTTAAAACATCTCCATAGGTGATGAACGTATATTTTTTCCCTGCAAGAGTTTGATAAGGGTAAAAATGTAAACACCTACAGTAGTCAACAGAGCCAAGTCTGGCAATGCTATTATCTGTGTTTACCTCATGGATTAGAGCTCAGTTTCTGAATGAAAACTCCAGTGTGGTTTATACACAACATCCCTTCACCTATTTTATTCAATTTTTGTTCAATTTTCTTTAACACAAAGAAAATCTTTTGTCATTTGAATTTTCTAGAAAGGCCTTGCCATTCTGAAAGGAGCCATAGATAAAGAAACAGTCTAACACACCCCCCTGTGTGATCCCTGTGCATTTCCTGTACTAGAAATATCTGCTTCCTTAACTACTGGAAAAAGATCATGGCTCTGCTGTGCTGAATGCATTGGCAAGGATCCATCTTCCTAAGATGTCCAGAAATACTTACTCACTTAGAGAGGGTGTAGTCAATAAATACTAGAATTGTTTAGGTTGAAAAAGACCTTTAAGACCATCAAGTCCAACCACTCCCCCAACTCTGCCAAGGCCACCGCTAACCTGTGTCCCCAAGTGACACATCTGCATGGCTTTTAAAACCCCCCAGGGATGGGGACTCCACCACTGCCTTGTGCACTCTGTTCCAGGGCTTGACTACCCTTTCCACGAGGAAATGTGTCCTAATATCCAGCCTGACCCTCCCCTGGCACAGCTTGAGGCGGTTCCCTCTCTTCCTGTCCCTGTTCCCTGGGAGCAGAGCCCAACCCCCCCGGCTGCCCCCTCCTGTCAGGGAGTTGTGCAGAGCCACAAGGTCCCCCCTGAGCCTCCTTTGCTCCAGGCTGAGCCCCTTTCCCAGCTCCCTTAGCTGCTCCTGGTGCTCCAGAACCTTCCCCAGCTCCGTTCCCTCCTCTGGACACGCTCCAGCCCCTCAAGGTCTCTCTGGCCATGAGGGCCCAGAACTGGACACAGCACTCAAGGTCCCTCAGCTGTGCCAGCACAGGGGACAGTCACTGCCCAGGGCCTGTGTCCACACCAAGGCTGGCACAGCCCAGGGGCCATTGGCTTCTTGCCCACCTGGGCACACCTGGGGTCATGTCCAGCCTCTGTCCCCGGCACTCCCAGGGCCTCTTCCAGCTTTCCAGCCCCTCTGCCCCAGCCTGGAGATGCAGGGGGTTGGGGTGACCCAAGGGCAGGACCCAGCACTTGTCCGTGTTGACCCTCACACAGTATTTTGTCCATCTCTTCACCCTGGTTGGGTGATCTATAACAGACTCCCTCCACTGTTATCTATCTTGCTGAACTTCCCCCTGATTCTTGTTCATTCTTGCCTCAGGAAACAAGAGAGGAAAAATCCTGATTCTAGTAATGGTGAGAGATGTAACAGCTGAGGTCTCAGTGCATCATTAGGTAATTCATAACTTCTGTTACCAAAGCAGTAATGTGCTCTATGTTACAGTTGCTGGTTTGTTGCACCAGATTTTTTTTTTAATAGAATGTTTATCTATTCTATTACTTCTGTAATCCTGCACAGAGCAGAAGAATAGCACTTGTTGTAAGCCTCGACATAGGGAAGAGCAATTTGAAATTAGATTTATATCCATCAGAAATGCAGGTACCTCATTCCTTGTCTGTGGTGTTTTTATGAGAATAAGTGTGGCTACACTAATGTTTTGAGCTGATTTTGAGGAGAGATTCTACCACCATGACAGAACAACAAACCTGTTCTGTAAAGCTCAGACTACTTAGCATAAAACTACAGCATCAAATGCTGTGTTGTAGGGAAATGCTGAACGGGATTTATTAGAGTTATTTTAGGTAAGAGGAACAGTTTATGTGTCGAGCATGGAGTTCAGAAGACTAATATGCATGTTCTCCTCCATCAGTCTGTTGAACTGCCATAAGCACTGGTATGTATTAAACCAGAAAAAAATAGCAAATTAGCTCATGCTGAGATCCATGCTCTGAAGTAATGCTTGCAAAAACCAGCGGGTAGGCTGCGGCATGGCTGTGACTTTGTATTCATAAAGCATCTTAAAAACTTCTTGGAAGGTAGTTCTCCTCCTTCAGAATCCTGCTGGTTAACTGTTAAACTTCACTGGCTTCATCTGGTTTTCATAAAGCATTGTCTTAAGGACACTGAACATCTGAGATTATAAGGTATTTAGTTCCGCACACTGCAGTATTCTGTGACAGAACTAACCTGATTTATAGTGGGCTGTGGAAAAAGTCTGGATGAATCACCATAAAAATCCCAGGGTTAGGATGCTCATCTGTTACCATACTGGAACTTATTGTAATGCAGTGAAGAATACAATTAATTCAAAAGCCTTTGACTGCTTTCCATGCACTAGAGGCTTGAGTCTATTAAACCTACATAAGTATTGGTCATTTAGTAGGAATGAATTTCAGAATTGTACGAATCCATTTTTTATACAAATAGCAGAAGGCACCGGACCAGATTAATGGCTAAAGAATTGCCTGCCAAATTTCTTATTTAATTAAAACTTTGTCTTTTTCACTCTAAAAATGAGAAGAAAACTGTTAGAAGTGACTTAAAATCTCTTTTTCATATTATGCAAAAAATAGTCGGGCTTTACTAATAATAAAGTTTTTCTGGTTTTTGTGTGAATTAGTTTAAAAAGTAGATTGTGTAAGAGAATTTAAGACTCAAATTCCAACACAGAAAACAACATCAATTCACTGAAAAATGAATTCTGTGAACTATTTTTACATCACACTGAAAAAACCCATTATTTCATGCTTATTTGTTTAGGCCAGACCAGGGTTTCTGTGTTGCAGCAGCTCTGCATAGATATTTGAAAATGCAACACTGTCCTAATAATTTTCGGCTCTAAAACCGTGCAAATTTTGCGTTTGTTGACCATGGGAGGATCTCCTCAACACCTGGTCTACTCACACCTGATGGGATGCACCTTTCTCAGAGGGGAAAAGGAGCTCGAGCACAGGAGTGAGTAGGGCTCGTTCACAGAGCTTTAAAGCAGCTTGGAAGGGGGAAGGGGACAAAGCCATGCTGGCCAGTGGGATGAGCAATGGGATGGAGTGCCAAAACTTGAGGAAATGAGCACTAATGGGATCCCTCAATCTGCTGCATGGCTACGTGGCTACAATGAACCTCACCCGAAATGTTTCTATATCAGCGCACTCAGCATGAGGAATAAACAAGAGGAACTCGAGGCTTTGGCCCAGTGCCAGAGATTTGACATCATTGGCATAAGTGTGAGGCCAGAAAGATTTTTGCTTTTGTCTTTCCTTCATATATATTTGTAGATCTGTAGACTATTCTGTACATTTATATACATATATATATACATATACATATATATACACACATATACATACACACACGTATATATATATGTATATATAATATATAAAGTACTGGAGTTAGCTCTCTCCCTGCAGAGAGACCTTGACATATGAGAGGACTGGGCTATCACCAGTCATATAAAGTTTAACAAGGGAAAGTGTTGTGTTCTGCACCTGGGATGGGACAACCCTGGATGTACAGACAGACTGGGGAACGAGATGCTGGAAAGCAGTGACAAGGAGAGGGACCTGGGGGTCCTGGTCCATGGCCAGTTGGATCTGAGTCGGCAGTGCCCTGGAGCCAGGAGGGACATCCCTGTCCTGGGGGGCACCAGGCCCAGCAGCTCCGGTCAGGTCAGGNATCAGGGAAAGGTTCTTCCCCCAGAGGGTGCTGGGCACTGATCAGAGTCCCCAGGGAATGGGCACAGCCCCGAGGCTGCCAGAGCTCCAGGAGCATTTGGACAATGCTCTCAGGCACAGGGTGGGACTCCTGGGGATGGTGTCGTGCAGGGCAGGGACTTGGGCTCAATTATCCTTGTGGTTCCCTTCTGTGTTTGTGTGATTCTGTGAATATTGTAGAAGTAGGATTATTCCATTTCTGTAGACACCTATTGCACGCGTGGGGTATCAAAGGAAATATTTCAAACTGTCTCTGCTTTTCAGTCTGACAAACCGATCAGATCATCTGAGTGTTAAAGCACACATAGTGACAAAGAATAAGGTGTGAATTTTGGACAACACAGATTTCAGAGGAATCACCTCAACACTGTGAAGGTCTTCTGGTTTCCTAACATTTTTCCCAGCTCAACGCTAAGGAACTGAGGAACTTTAGAAAGGAAATAGAACCCTGAAAGTCTGCATTAAAGACAGCTGTTTTCTTTTGGAGGGAAAAAATAATGAATTTCCTTGCTTGCCTCTGGTTGAGTTTTACACTGTTTAAAAGAATTGAAGGCTCAATCCTCCTTCAATATGAAAAGGTCTTTTAAAACAGGTTGGAAAAGGGCTCCAGAATGTTTTACAGTCCAGCACCTTCTCAAAAGGGTTCCAGGCAGAGCCTCACTCAGGCAGGTGTCCTGGCCTGAACAAGACTCCCCCATGAGGCATAAGGATGTACAAGAGAGTAGCAAGAAGTGCCATCTTCCTCAGCAAAAGGAGAAGTGCATCTGCTGGTCTCTTCTTCAGTTCCTTTCTCAGTGTCTGGTCCAAATTCAGTGTGCTAAAGCTTAGAATTCTCTTTTCCAGTTCTTCTAACGAGCCCTTGACACGGTCCTGGCAGTCTCAGGCAACCCATTCCCAAGAAAATGGGTAATAGAAAGTGTTGTTCATTCTTTGAAGTTCAGCATACTTTGACAAGGAAAATAAAGTCCCAGTAAGATTTCTTAATGGCAGGATCTCTCTGCAGGACAATGACAAACCTATTTCAAATTAAAGACAATTTCACAAACGCAAAACAGAAAAAGCAGTATTTCTTGCATGAAACCTGATTCCTTTTTGGTTTTGCCCTCTTCCCCTTTAAAAACATCCTGCAAATGTTCAGCTGGAATACAGAAGTGCTTCCACAAATGATAGGTTGTTTTTCATCCTGGTGGATCTGTACAAGAGTGTTTTTCAGTTCTAAGGAAAGCATCACCCAAGGCGAGTCAATGTATTACAGCTTAGGCATTCGGAGGTCATGTCAATCATCTGGTGTTAAATCTCTCTCCTCAGCTACCTGTAAGGTTTACCTCACCTTGCCTGAGGACTTGTGAGTACATTTTGTTGTTCAATAAGACACGATACTGGAAGAGCTACAACTACAGCTCTAAAAGAGTGTCTCAGTAAAACCAGTCTAGCTGGAATGCTAATAATTTACACTACCAGGAGATAAAACTCTCCATTGTCTCAATGAGCTACTTGGGTAGCTGGTCTCACCTTCCTCAAGAGCAGACACAGGCTTACAATCAGTCTTAGACTTTCCTGAGTACAAGTAACCTCTGTCTCCAACTATCACAATGCAACAGGCTCTGTGAGCTTAACACTCCATGAATTATTTTTTCAGAGTGGGTAGACAGTGAGCTCCTTAAAGTGATTAACAGACATTTTCTACAAACTGGAATATTGTTATTCTTTCATCCAAAAAGGCACAAAATGAGCTAGGAAAATGTACCGGGGGGGAAAAAAGCGGTTTCTGTATATTTCTCCTAAATTTTTATCTTTCCTGACAAGGTTTATTAACCTGTTGTTGGCCCGTTGACCTCAATCTCTGGGGTGAGAGCAATATCCTGCACTGTTGAAGCACTTTCCTTGTCTCAAAGTCAGTGGTGCTCAACTGCAACGTCAACTACTCATCCTCTACCTCTACTCACTGCCAAGTCTGACAAGTATCTCCAAAGCTCCCTTTAGGCATCAAATCCCAGATCTTTAGATCGATTCCTTACAAATGTTTCCGAAATATCAGGTCTCAAGCCAGAAGCATTTCTAATGACCTTTTTGTATTCATTCCGTTGGGGGAATTATTTTCTGCCACCTGTTTTTTACCTTCCTACATCTTCTGTGATTTAATTTCAGTCATTCTGGTGTGTCACTCTTACATATCAGGGAAAAACACACCAGCTGAGAGACATCATTACACAAACCACCCAAAACACCTCTGCTCCTAACAGCCACGTTTGATGTGGTGATTATCCCGTCTCATTAGAGCACCCTCCTCTCCATCACCTCTCTCCCCTGTTCTCAGATAATCATGCAATCTCTGAGGTTGGAAGGGGCCACAGAAGGTCTTTGGTGCAGTGCAGATGAGGTTGCTCAAGGTTTTGTCCAGTCAGGTCTCAAAAACCTCCAAGGATGGAGACAGCACAGACTCTGTGCAATCTGTTCTGCTGTTTGCCTGTCCTATTTTCAGGCACCGTGCCTCTGAAAAAACCCAAAGCTGCTGCTTGCAGGATGCACAGAAATGGTAACAAAGCAGCAGTGGAAGAATTTAAGGACAAAATAATCACACATACAATGTGCAGAAATTTATCTATGGAAATGCAAAGGGGATTTTGTATCTTCACTGAAAATGACGAGATGGAAACAGAATCTCTTTCAATGCCTGTTTTTCCTGCACTTCCCAGTGATTTACATTTTTATGACACCTTTTGAGGACAGAACAACAAGAAACACCCCTCTGAGCTACAGAAAGTCAAGGCATGGCTTTAATGGAACACACACCAAGTATTTTAAAACACATTACATGGCAATTTCAAAAATCCTGTGGCCAGGACAACCTCTAATTGCTGCCTCCTAACATATTCCCTGTTTGCATTTCACCTGCCATTACTCCTCTATGCAATATGCTTTACTGGAGAGGTTAAATGGTTTTAAAAAATTGATTAAAGTTGACTAAGCTTCCTGTGCCTGCTTGCTCATTCATACGTTGGAAAGTGAATCACCACTGATTTAGCATGTATGAATTTCACACGAAATGCAACAAAACTCGCATGCTGGACCAGAGATATTTAATTATACATCTCTGTGCTAGCAAAATATTTAGTCACATGCTGCTGCTGTTTAACTCAGTGGCTTTTTTATCCAGGATAAGCTCCATGTATTATTAGGATTTGGCATAAATGTTACAGTAGTTTGTACCACAGATACAGAAGCATTAATGTTTTTTGCTGTCACAGAAATACTTTTAAAGAAGTAAGTTAATAAATAAATAATGAGTAATGTTGCTTAATGTTGGTAATGAGTCTTAGAAGAATTTCAGTTTTATTTCACTTAGAAATTCTGAATCTGACTTCTTGATGCTTTAGAAGTACCCAATCTATAGGTTGTGTACTTTTGCAGTGGGAAAAAATGAACTGGAGGCAATTTGAAAAGGAAGCTCAAAGAATCTTTTTATATACATGCATTTAAAATTTTAATATATATATATTTATGCCAAATATAGAAGTATAATATAATAAATATATATATATCTCAAGCTGTTTACTTTCTGCAAGATTAACAGAGACAGCTTGGATTTTGAAAACAACTAAATAACTGCTTGCTGTGAATTTCACATTAACTGTGTATTTTCCTTTCTAATAAATATTTCTAAAAACCATTGCAGCCTTGAAAAATGCAAAATTGACTGTGACTGGAGAACTGTTTTGACTTGCCTGCTAAGAATGTCAATAGTTATGTGAAATCATACCACATTTGGAAATACTGAGAAATATGTGAGACAGAGCTTGAACTACACAACCTGAGACAGAAGAATTAATTAATTAGTACCAGTTGATGTATAGCTTGTGTAGGGCAGCTCTAAGCTATCCCAGTGCATTGCATCCCTAATATTTTATATTCTATAAGACATATAAACCTTCTTTGAGAACATGAGCAAAAATGTGTGGATGTATTTTTATACACCAGACAAAAAAATTTTGCTCATCACACAAAGGTCTGTTTTTTAAAGAATGTAGGTTGCCTTTCCCCAGCCAAAAAAGAAATCTCTGTTCAGGCTCCCACTTTGAAGGCCACCTACATTCAGAAGAGCACAAAACCTGTGCCACGTACACAGACTTTGGGGAAACTTTTAAAAAAGGCTGAACTCTAGCCTTCATATCCTGAACTGCAGACTTCATGGCTTAGACACTTCTCTTTCTCTCCCTTAGTTCAGACTGAAGTTATCAAAGAAAGTTTCCTAAATAGAGAGATTTTAACTGCTGAACCATTTCCCAGGGGAAGTAACAAAAGTCTGGTACTAAAGCTATTGGAAACCAGCCATGATAAAATCCTGGCACACGTAATTTAAGGAAGACTGCTACACTGGCTCTCAGGGGATCACTAGCTCTTCTGCTAAATAACTGCACTCTATGGATAGACTTGACGCAATTTACTGGCATTAGCTGAGGGAAAGGGACTTCTCTTTTGGACAGAGATAAGAATTTGAGACCTCTAAAGAATCACAGAATCACAGAATATTCTGAGCTGCCAGGGACCCACAAGGGTCTTCGAGTCCAACTTTGAAGTGAATGGCCCATGTGGGGACTGACTCCACTGGCTTGGTGTCGTCAGCACCCTGCTCTGACCAGCTGAACTACTGTGGCATTATGTCAAAGGGATGCAAAATTCTGTCAGTTATTAAAACAGTGTCTTCTGACACTTGGGAGCTTCAAAGCTGTTGTTGCATCATGGTGAGGAAGAGAGCCAACAAGTTTTTTTAAGTTTTTCTGCAAATTCTTTGCACACACACACTCATATATATATAGATAGATAGATACACATAGTCATACAGCATATATACAGACATAAAACTCAGTTTGTCATGCAGCCAGAGTCTACTGAAGATGATGGAGACTTGTTGCTATGGAATTCTACATCCTGAAAGAATCCTTTCAAACCTCTCTGTTGAGCCAAATGATTTGTAAAGATGCCTCTGGGTTGGTGCTTTCAGCTGTACCACCTAGTGCACCTAGGTTTGTGCCAGAAGAGAAAACAGGACAAATCACTTTTATTCCATCTTTAAAAATCCCAAATCCCTGGCTGGCTAGAGTTTACACTAAAACTAGGAGGGAAAGCTTGTTTTATCATTTGCTTTCTGCATTGTTAATTTGTTAACCATCATCTCAGCTTTTTCTGTCTTTGAAAATGTGCGTTGGATTAATTTTGGTAATCCTTGTTTAAAATGTGAATTCAGATTTCTTTATAAGACAGGAAAGAGAAGAGGTCAGGGTCTAATTAATCAAAGTGACACCCAGGTTGTATCTATCTTTTCAAAAGTAAGTATCAGTTTTCCCGAAAGAAGAAGAGGAGAGAAAGAATATTTAGTCCTAATGACATCCAAGGTTCAGCAATATTTTTCTGACTGTGGTGCCTAACAGAGACAGATGATGTTATTTTACCTTCTAATGGAAAACTGCAGAAAGATAAAAGGTAATTGGGAAAATAAAATTCTTTTCAGGAAGCTATGAATTTAACTCTCTTTAAAGTACAGATAATTCTCTTAGTAAGCCCTTAAGAGGAATGATCATGTTTTCTGCTGCACTGACAATGAAAGGTAATCCAAGCAGATTATATTTTAGCAAATCATTAATTACGTAGTTCGATATCTTAAACTGTATGGTAAACAGAGAAGATGAGCCAAACAACCCAAATCTGTCACCGCTTAGTTGCGTTGGGAAGCTGACGGGTTTCTTTTCCACAGAAGAGATTAATGTGGGTTTTTTTCAGCTGTTTGTTGTGAAGCTGTGATATCTTAGATCAATAGCAAGCACACAAATTTAGGGGTATTTCAGTAGATTTTCCCCTCAATTCAAGTGCTGGAAACTGAATCTTCATCAAATATGCTTTTACAAGACAAGTGTGACAATTCAGTAACATAGAAAAAGCAACCATGGAATCACAGAATACCCTGAGCTGGAGAGACCCACCAGGATCATCCAGTCCAAGCTGTGGCCCTGCACAGACACCCCAACAATCCCACACTGTGCATCCCTGGGAGCGTTGCCAAAACACTCCTGGAGCTCTGGCAGCCTCGGGGCTGTGCCCAATCCCTGGGCAGTGCCCAGCACCCTTTGGGGGAAGAACCTTTCCCTGATCTCCAGCCTAAACCTTCCCTGCCACAGCGTCATGCCATTTGAGGAACTGGAATGTATATATGCCTCTTGTTATAATTAAGGTCTACGTGGCCCAACCCAGTGGTACATTTAAGGGTTGATAAGTGGATGAAGATGCATAAAATATCACAGTTATGGGCATGAATCTAATAGAAAAAAGTACTAAAAAGGAGACAGTGGAGTGAGATTAAATCAAAGGTGTGTTCTATGTCTTAATGACCGTACTGAGATGATTTGTGCTAAAATATAATGGGATGGGTAAAAAATGGACAGAATTATTTAATATGTCTGATTTGAGGCCAAATGGGTTTGCAGAAACAAAACCAGGCAAACTACTCTCCCTATTTTCCCAACCTGTGCAATCACAGGGACCTAGTCTTGGGATCATGGAGACAAGGTGGAATGGCTACCATGATCAGAGTGTTGCAGTGAAAAGATACAGGCTCTGTAGGAATGAGAGGATGGAAAGAGGGGGAATGGGCCTTGCCCTTCATGTGGGAAAACATCTGGAAAACATGAATCTGTGCCAGGGGATGGATGAGGACACAACTGAGAGTTTATAGGTTAGGATTAGAGGAAGCAGGTAAAGGTCTGCTCTGGGCTTGTTCTTGGAAAGAACAAGTGGATGAGGACCTCTATAGACAGATAGGAGCAGCTCTGCTCCTCATGGGGGTTTTTGACCACCCCAATATCCACTGGAGGGACACAAGCAGGGCATAAGCAATCCAGAAAATTCCTGGAGACCATCAAAGACAATTTCCTCACCCAAATTGTAGAGGAGACAACAAGGAGATACGTGGACGCTGAAACCTGGGTTGCAGAGAGATTTTTCAGCTTTCTGCCTCTGCTGTGAGAAAGTGAAGACACTGGCTGAAAAAAGTTAGAAGTTTATGTAAAATCTTCCGTTTATCTTGCAAGTGCAGGATTGTTGTGATAGTGACCAGAGAAATATTTTGAAATGGGTGTTGTGAGATCTAACCAATCATTCTAAGGAGGTGGATGGTCAGGGACCAATGGCCTTGTGCCATTCAAGGGAACTAAGATATAAAACCAGTTTGTAAATTAAATAAATGATTCCTTTTCTCCTTGGACTGGAATCTGTGTCATTTCTCGCCATTCCTGGTACAACAGCAACAGAAATATGCTTTGTGGGACCTCATACTCACCAACAAGGAAGACCTTCTTGTGAAAGTTCAAAGATATTATTGGCTGCAGTGGCCATGAGATGGTAAAGTGAAGAATGATTAAGAGGAGAAAGAAGCCTCCCTACAGGCTGTAGAGTTATTGGGTAAGACATTAAGAGTGCTGATCTGTCTATGATGTTTTCCTTTTTTGATTGCTTTGCCCACCCGGCCAATTTGTGTTGGCTAACACAAACCTGTCTTGCACATTCCAGCTCTCTTTGAACCAGAAATCTCTGCCTACAGTCAGTTGCCCACTTGTCCATTTTAAATGTGACTAGTGGCTGTAAATAGAAGTCTTCAATAGTCCACAGAAAACCAGATCCATCCATTGTAAAGAAGCAGTTCCTGCCTTGCACAGCCAACATGTGGATTCTGCACCATCTAGAGATGGATATTTTCTTCCATTTTCTTGCCAGATCCAAGGGCAGAAGGAAAATTAGCCAGTCTCTGGATAGAAGGATGAGAAACTGTTCACCACAGTCCTATAGATGTGGGTTGCAGACTACAAAAGTGAAAAAGAAGACATCAGCAAACATGTGTTGAGAATAAAGGCAAGGTTTGTCCAGGTGAGTCTGGGAGCGCCACCATAAACTTACAAGCACAGGGACAGTGAAAAGTAAGAGATGAGTTTTAAAACACACTTTAAAAATCTCTGTATGTTTGGCAGCTAATAGTTTTTCAGCATTTTGGCTGGAAATAGTGCTTTGCCTCTTCCCAACCTTCTGTACATTGTCTGTACTCATGTCTCCATGTCACTGAAATGCAACTTTCAGGGACCTCTCAAAACTTTTTATAAAATGTACAAATGTTGTTATATTTTTTAAAGGGAAAAGTAGTTTAAATATGTCCGTTTTTGAGCTGTGGAGATGTTCTCTACAGCGTAGAAAACGTAGATAAGGCAAAGTATAAGCAAAACACAAAAATGGGGGAATACAGCTTTGATGTCTTTAGTCCTTCAAATTGATAATGATAATCCAGTACCAGAAACAAAACAAAGTACGAGAAAAATCTCAAGAAATTAGATATGCAGTGCAAACAGACTAGTCTGACCTCTTTATAAATCACAAGGAATAAGAGACTACATGCCTAAATTAGCTACAGCATTGTCTAATTCCAGTAAGCCATGGGTGAATTTTAATTTACAGCATGTCTAAATACGACTGAGAATACTTGGAAAGCCCTAATGTTTCAGATATTTTTCAATTTCCTTTTTGGAAAGCTGAACTCTAAAGTTCATGGAGAAGATGAGAGCTTCCAAAAATCCAAAGTTTAGAAATAAGCATTTTTAAATTTCTAGTTCTTCACAATTAATTGATGCTTTCAAGCTCTGAAAAATTTGTAATAATAGCAAACAAAAGCAGCTGAAATGAAGTTTTGTGATTAGGAAAATAGTGGTATATTGATGGTGTACATTTATTTATGACTTTTTTTGTAATAGCCAGGGCCACCCAGAAATTTGGTCTGAGAACCAATTCTTCCCAGAGAAGCTGTGGCTGCCCCATCCCCAGAAGTGTTCAAGGCCAGGTTGGATGGGGCTTGGAGTGACCTGGTCTAGTGGAAAGTTGATATAGGCTTTAATGCAACAGGATAATCTGTGAGTTCTGACTCCACCCAGCACAAATAGTCTGTACCCTGAGGTGTGATGTTTGGCTCCACTCGAATCTCTACAGATTTGCTTTGGGAATAGCAAACCCAAAATCTCCACTCTTTTGCTGTGGTCTTGGATATAGCTCAAGTCACATCACCCACTTATCCTCAGCGTTCTCTTTTCCTGTTGTTAGTATTTCAGGTTTAACTTTGGGTAGCAAAAAAAGCCATCTGAGGTCAACTGCAGACCGTGGACACAGGTAAGCAGGAAACCACTGAAAAACATGTTAGTATGACTATTAGATAGAAACTGCCCACATTTTAGCTCTTGGCTGCTTTTCTAAAGGATTTCAGTGTGGGCCTGACAGGCTGGACTGGACCAGAAACCCCCCAGAACCATTATCCACCAAAAGTGGACCCTCCGGTTTAAATTTGAGGTTCAGTGTTGTCTGTTGCCAGGCTTATTTTGAGGATTAACTGAGTTGCCTCAGGGCCTTTTCTCCTTTTAAGAATACATAGACCTATAATCAGTTTCTTCTGCATTTGAACCACTGAACAGATGCACAGACTGTCCTGGCTCCAGATCTTATCATTAATTGCCCCTCTCCCATAAAGAGAGGACAAGCACCTTATTTCAGCCTGCATTAGTGACCATGCCACAGCCATTACTTGTCCCAGTTTGTCAGCAATCCAGATGATTCCCTTCTGACTTGGTACTCTTCCCATTTAGTTTTGGATAAGTTTCCTTCACTTCTCTAATTCAAAATGAATTATGCTGAGAGTAGTATATATATACGTTAGCAAAATATTGTATACGGGAATTAGAGGTAAGCCTTATGCCAAATTCTGGCCATAATTCTTCAGTACTGCATAGTAGATGATGTTCAGTCTCCAGCCACTTAATATACTGCCTGATTTACTTTTGTTCACTGTTTTGGATAAAGGAAAAAAAGCATCTTAAATGGGAGGTGGATAGAGAAAGCAATTCCAAATTGATAACTTTAAAAATGTACTGTTCAGCCTTCCATATGTCAGTTGCAATAGAAAAGAATTAGCAATTTTAGCTCTTGCAGGTGTATTTTCGTGTGGTTAGATACTGTATTCTAGAAGGTGGCAACATGAGACATGAGAGTTGGAGATGAGAGTGAAATAATGTTACAGGTCATATAAATACAAGATTTGTTAAAATCCCACCCATGCACCATCAATAAAAGATGCCAATGATGAGCAGCACTGCCATACACTGGTCTAGAAAAAATATTTAGACTTTAGCTCTGTGTGGAAGAAGTGACAGTTTATAAATTCAGCCTATGAAAAGCAGAAAATAATCCATCTACTCAATGTACAACACTCATATTCCTTAACTGGGCCATGTGGTTTTTAGAAAATCACTTTTCTGCACTATATTTAAAAAAAAGAAAAATCATTAGAATGGTGGTGCTAATTCTTTATCTCTGAGTTGTTTTGTGATCGCACTCCAAAGGGAAAAAACCCTCTCTCAGAGGAAGGAGCATCAAGGGACATCCTAGAGGGCTATAGTTCTATTTTAGATGTTTTCAGCCACAAAAACTTAAATTTGATACCTAATGGGTGAGTAAAGGGCTGATGCAGCTCCTGCACTGGGAGGGAGAGGACAAAATTAACAGTAATGGAGAAGAAGCCATTGGACCATTTCTTCCTTCTTGCATGGACACATTCATAGAATTAGAGGTTTTACTTGTTCACAGGAAGGCAGAAATTCCCTCAACATTTTTAACACGAATATTTCTGTCTATAATCCTGAAACAGAACAGCAGATGAATGTTAAAAGAGTCAAATCTGGATCTAAACTTTCTGTCGCAGATATATTATTAGATGAACAAGTTCAAATTTTAAAATCTCCTTATAAAACCCCTCAGGCTGATCTATATAAAGTAAAGTGACCCAAACAGGTCTGAAAGCACTGACATATTGCACCATGGGTTGAGATATTCTTATTAAAAAGTAGATATGGTTTTCTCAAAGGAAAATTTATATTTCAAGCAGTGGAATAGGGAGACATCATAAAATTTTTAATAGAATTACTGGATGCCTTGTGATTTGGAGTTCTTTAAAGCTACAATAAAAATGGCATTTAAAAATAAATCACTATTCAATCTCTGTCATTTTCCATAATCTTTAGTATGGCCAAAGGAAATAATAATTTATCTAAAAATTTAGAAGTAGAATAGATAATAAAATATATCTTTCAAGTGCATGAGGGCCTCAGCTCTAAAACCAACATCTACATTGGGACTTTCATGCAGATGTTGAAACTTTTGCTGTTTTTAGTTTTATTTCTGAAGTCAAAGTCAGCTACAAAGGCCCCAGTTATATAAATAGTACAGGCACATCCAAACTGACAATTATGAACATTCTTGTAACTTTAATGGGGCCACCAGTAAGATGACTGATAATCAAAAATTCACTATTTATTAGTCTAACTTCAGATTAAAAGCACTATCTCAGCTTTGGAAAACATTAGGAACTTTCGGTCTTGAGCCATTTCTTTCTTAACAGAGTTCAGAATTTAATCCATCAACAACCCGTTCCCACTTTAGTGGCTTCTACCCAAAACACAACAATAAACAAAGGTTAAAAGTGTTCAAAAGTGTATGTCCATAATACAAATTATCACAAAATTGCCTATGACACTGATCTCATATGTAGCAGACACAGTGATCATTTTGAGAAAATTAATCTGATTTGCCTCACAATTTCACAATCCTTCTAGTCTAATCTCATTACAGGTTTTGTTTTTTTCAATATTTATATCTACTATTATATAAACACGTGTTGCTAAGCCACATTTGGGGATGCAGTAAATTATTTCTGTTTAGAACAAGATTAACACCTCTGCTGCAATTTGCTGATGTATTTTTGGGATTGCATCAGTCTCATGACCACTGTTTTTGTCTCAGGACTTTTCTCAAATGAAGTAACAAAGAGGTTGAACTGGCTTAGGAATATTTCTCTTCACCATTAAATTTTGGGAATGATATCTATTGAAAGCTATTTCTTAAATTCAAATTATACAGAAGATGTAGACCCTTGTAGCACATCTGAGTGGCATTTTAAAAACATAAATATCCTTAAGTACATCTCAGACCGAGAAAGCTCTGGCTAATTAATTTTGAAGAATTCTTCATGACCCAAGAAGCAGATGAAGTTTTCCAAAGCACCTGCAATATTTGGGTGTCTCACGTGGAGGAAATCATGATACCCTGTGTATGTAGGCACATAAATGAAGTAAGAGCTACCTACACTAGATGCTTGTTTCATTTTCATTTTACTTGATCTTTCTGGAATTCATTAAACAATGGAAGTTCCTACACTTATATTCTGAGAGAATATCCTCGAGGGCAGAGAGGCCCTGCAGAGACCTCAACAAATTAGAGAGATGGGCAATCACTGATTTTATGGAGTTTAACAAGGGAAAGGGCCGGATTCTGCCCCTGGGATGGGACAACCTTGGCTGTGTGTATGGACAGGGGAGCAAGAGGCTGGAGAGCAGCTGTGGGAAGAGCCTTGGGGGTCCTGGTCCATGGCCAGTTGGATCTGAGTCGGCAGTGCCCTGGAGCCAGGAGGGACATCCCTGTCCTGGGGGGCACCAGGCCCAGCAGCGCCGGTCGGGCCAGGGAGGGGATTGTCCTGCTCTGCTCTGGGCTGGGGCGGCCTCACCTCGAGTGCTGAGGGCAGTTTTGGGTGCCACAAGATAAAAAAGATGTAAAGCCATCAGAGAGCATCCAAAGGAGTCCACAAGGATAGTGAAGGGTCTGGAGGAGCCACATGAGGAGCAGTTGAGGGCACTTTGTCTGTTCAGCTGGATGGAGGAGACTGAGACCTCACTGAGCTCTTCAACATCCTCCCAAGGGGCAGCAGAGGGGCAGCTCTGATCTCTGCTGTCTGTGACCAGGGACAGGACTCAAGGAAATACCTGGAGCTGTGTCAGGGCAGGGTTAAGCTGGAGATCAGGAAAAGGTTCTTCCCCCAGAGGGTGGTGGGGCACTGAACAGGGTCCTCAGGGAATGGTCACGGCCCCATGGCTGCCAGGATTCCAGGAGTGTTTGGACACTGCTCTCAGGGACAGAGTGGGATTGTTGGGATGTCCTGTGCAGGGCCAGGAGTTGAACTGCATGTTCCTTGTGGTTCCCTTCCAACTCAGCATATTCTGTGATTCCGTGAGAACTATTTGTTGACAGATTGGTCATTTGGGCTGTTAATCTACTTGTCAATATCTCCACGACAGGTAGAGTATTATTTTTATTTATCTCTTCTCTCTCTTTCAGTCCCTTTTCTCGTCTACTTCAATAATGACCATAATCTGGAAACAGAACAAAATTAAAGCCATATTTTTGACCACTATAAGTATGAAAGCAAACTCTTAGGGAAGTTATTTTTCCTTGCTCTGTCACTGCTCATTTGCAACAAGAATCATAGAATCCCAGAATACTTCAGGGGCAAAAGGACCTTTAAAGGTTATCTGGTTCTAATATCCCTGCCATGGGCAGGGACACCTTCCACTGTCCCAGGCTGCTCCAAGCCCTGTCCAAGCTGGCCTTGGACACTTCCAGGGATCCAGGGGCAGCCACAGCTTCTCTGGGCACCCTGTGCCAGGGCCTCCCCACCCTCATAAAAAGTTAGTACAAAGCAGCTGCAGTTACCTTTCCTGAGACTTTTGGTGTTTCTGTGACAGAGCCATTGGTACTATGATCTCAGCCCAACCATCTGCAGTATATCCCTTGGACAAATCTGCACTCAGTCTGGACTTCTAGAATTAATGTTAGCTCTAACTAGACACCAAATCAAACATGGACAGCTTCCAGGAAAGCTATTTCCTGTTTCCATATAGAGGATATTATTTACAGCTCCCACATGTAATACACAATTAGAGTAGTAAATCTATTTATTCACAGAAAGAATAACGAGTGCCAAGTAAACAGGAAAACTTACAGGCAGGTATTATAAACGCATTACTTTTGCTTGGAACACTATTAGCCATTAACAAACATGTTCTAACAAACTGAAAAATGTCCAGAGGATTAAGAGCTAAATCTGCATAAAAAACAACTGGTTTTTAGCCTGAGTTCCCTTCTGTTTTAACCGTATGGTACTTTCAAAGGATGGAGCCACAGTAACAGAGGTGTATCGCTGCCTTTTGTTGACCCCACATCTTGGTTCCAGGTGTAACTGCTTCCTTTCTTCCTCTCACCCAGTCTGCAGCTTCTTATCTTAGAAACAGTTTGCAGTCCATTCTTATCCTAGAAACAAAATCATGGAATGTTTGAGAACGAAAAGAAATTTTCTGGAGATCATCCAGTTCAACGTCTTCGATTAAGCAGGTTGCTCGGAGCCTTGGCCTGAAATAAAATTAAAGGAAATTTGATCCACAAAACCACAGGAATTTTTCTAGATTCTCCCTCTCCTCCCCCTTCCCTTTTGGGGGAAGATGCTGAAAACAAGAGGTGGTAAATACTATGAGGTCTACCCATACTTCAGCACACATTATTTCTAGATTTGCCTATTTCACTCTAACAGCAGGGAAAAGCCGTAGTAACCACGGCTGGCAAAGAACTTCTCTACAGAATTGAATTTCCTTTTGTTTTTTTAGGTTTTTTTGGGGAGTGAATAAACAAACTAAGCTTTATTAAGCTAAACTGCTAACATACCTGAACTTTGTCCTACCTCTTAGTAAGACTGAAAAGTGTACAAAGGGCTCTTTCAAACCCTTTGTCTGCAACTACCACATTGCAGCTTTTCCAATGCAGTTTTCAGGCCAGCCAAGAAATAAAAAATGCACTGTTAAAGCCAATAAATTATTCTGCCCACTCTGTATTAGAGCAACATGTTTGTTTGTTTGTTCTTGACCAAAGGAGAGACATTTGATACAATAATTCAGAAGCAGATCAGTTTTGTCCGTAGAGGAGAGGCCCTTGAGCCCAGGGAATCAAGTGTTTCAGATTTCTTCTTGGTGACTGAGAAAGGATAATTTGTTATCAAATATAGAATTCTTGGCAGAGTACAGCTTTATTCTATGTAGTATTTATATGTCATTTCAGAGGGAAACAGCAAGACAATAGAATGAAATTTTTTCAATATCTATAATTTCTTACCTTTCCTATTTCCCCCTTCCCTTTTAATGACCATCATTTGTGCCTTATCTCAGAACATCTTAAAAGACAAATCTGAAGATTAAATGTAATAAAGTTGATTTTGCATCGAATAACACACAGTCCATTCATTATGTTTCATAATCCTTTTTTCTCCAAACATTTCTGGCCGTTGTTGCTTAATTTTAACTTTAATCATCTGAGATCCCATAATGATTTTTTTTTACACTTTAGACTTGAAATAAATAATGGTATTGGTTGAATGGTATCACATTTGAAATGAAATAAAGCCACACCAGCTCTCATCCTCATTGTTTAGATGGCTTTAGCTTTTCAGTTTAGTTAAAAAAATAAAGGTAAATCATACTCAAAAGGAGAGGAAATTATGTGTTTTGATGGTGAACCTCCACAAATGTTGTTATGTATTTTTTTCACAAGCAACAAATCTCTCAACGGTTCAGGGGCTGTAATCATCATGTGTGACACAAAACCTATTAATTAGCCATTAACTCCTAGTGTAAAGATAATGTACTTCTCCCTTGTAAACCTCCAAAGATAATTAAAATCAACTGTGAAACAAACAGCAGATACTCAGGATTACAGCTATTTATTTCCTCAGTTACATAAATGAGTGGTTCTTAAAAAATTCTGGCAATTATACCCTGTTCCAAGGTGATGTCAGCAAAAGCACCTTGTGACAGGAGATGTGCTGCAGGTTCTTTAAGCTGCCATTATCAGCCCCAGTATGTCAAGCATTGTTAAAGAGCACAATTTAAATTCAACAGAAAAACACAATTTAAAAAATCAAATGGTAAGTCTGATTTTATAGATGTCCAGAAAAACTGGCGTAACTAAAGTTGGCTGAAAGAAAAAGAGGTATGAAATGAATTAGGGAGAGATCTCAAAAAAAATCATCATGCTGCATCCTTGTCCCAAAGGAGGACTTGTATATAAAATGTAGTTAATAAATTTTTGTCCCTGTTTAATGCAAAAGAAGATCAAAAATTCTATCAAAAATTTTTCATGTAGTAAAAAGGCCTAATCAATAAAGTCTGCCACCCTAGTGTAGCACGTAATTTTTCATCTATTTAATAATTCAGTGCTATAATATATCAAAAACAAAGTGGAAAACCCAATCTTAAAACGAACATAATGACAAAACCACTAAAATATTAAATTCCCCAGGAGTTTTCTGGGGGTTTGAGCAGTATCTTATCAAAAGCTGAACAGAATGCCGATTCCAAAACTCTTGCATAACAATGGGCATAATTTCTGTAAAGATTTATTTATATGGCTCTAATCCCAAGGGCTTACCTGAACTTTAATAAAATATCCACTTCAGATGTATGTGAATTGTTAGGGTGCAGAGTTGGACTCTTGAGAATTCTACAGGCGCTAGTTGCTGTCTCCGCCTTCTCCACTGCATCCTGTTCCATTCACCCAAAATGTTTAGTGGCAGAGACACCATGCCATTCATTCTATTTACATTGGGACATTTCACTGTCAATGCACAGTAAAAGTGGTCGCTTTCCAAACCTGAAAAGTATATAAAGCTAAGGAAAAAATAACATAAACAATGTCTTCTGTGTGTTCCATCACCCACCCCTCACCAGAGCGCTGGGTTGACTCTCGTATCTTGATCTCAGCCTATTGATTTGGATTACTAGCAGAGAATGTGAGTCATTTCCATTCTACCTGCTGCCCTGGTGCTTCCTCAAATCTTATTTAAAAGCAAGCACTGACCTGCAGATTCACAGGCAATCAGTAATTTCTATGACCACGGATGTTCAATTATATATAATTACTACATTGCAAATTGTTAGGGATGCTTGTTCATTCGTTCTTTCCTTCCTCCCTCCCTCACTGTCTTCTTTGCCCTCCTTCCCCCTTGCTCCCGAGAGTGATTTTAATGACATTAAAAACAAGTGAATTTCAGAAAATAGTGGTGTTAGTGGTGTGTCTTCTGTCAGGTATTTAGACCAGAAAACTCCTACAAGTGGCTGTCTCCTAGGGAAAGGATGGCTTTGCAAATTAACACTACCCATGTAATATCTTTAATCTCTTCTCTTTGCCTGCCACAGAGCAAGCAGAATTACAAGATCATGTCGCAGTAAATTTTCTCTCAATTGAGAAAGAGCAAAGCTTGAGTTCTTCTGCAGTATTCAAATCTATCACTCGGATCCCTAAAAAAAGAGAATAACAGAACTTTTAAGCTTATGTGTCATTAGTCAATCAGCAGAAAGATACAGAATCAATCTCTTATTAGCTCAGTTCTTCACTCATTTCAGTCACCTGGAATATCAGCTTCTTACACATCCCAGTGAATTCCTGCTGTAGAGCAGTGAAGTATGCAAGAAAAAATCAAGAGGTTCCAAGCAAACAAAGTGAAATTTCTATATAATTTCACACGTTTTGCTTGCACATAAATTTGTTGCAAGAGAACACAACTGGAACCACAACCTGTCCTAAGCAAGCTGCCCTAGATGGGCTCCTTGAGAAGAGGAGGTAGGTGACATCACCTGAAGAGGTCCCTTCCCCCCTCAAACTTACTGTGGTTCCATGAATGTAGGTATACCTGTGCATCACTTAGGGAATTAGAGATCAGTGGGATAGAAATGCTGAAAATATTGATAAATCAAATCAAAAGTAAGGATTTTAGTTGATTGATGATTATTATCCACACTCACAGTCAAGGCCTAGCTCTTGCTTAGCATTTACATGGTTAAACAATGAGTGATAAGAGGTCGCCTTCCTGCCTTGCTCTGCAAAAACAACGGGGATGATGTTACTGGCCGGTTTGTATCTTGCTGGTTTTATTCCTTGCAGATGACTCCCTGAATCCCATTTGTGCAATTGTGCACCAGGTCTTGGATCTCTTGCAGGCACGTATTATTTATGCATTTGTGGTTGGCTGTGTTACAGAACGCTGGATGATGCACATGTTGTTAGCAAAGCCACAATGGCACAATGTACCATTGCTGGTTGTGATGTTTTCTTGGGTTTGTTTTGTTTTGCTGTGTTTGGGGGTTTTTTCCCTTGTAGAAAAATGATTAATTCCCTTGTACTCCATGTGATTTGAGCAAACACCCTGTAAATCTTCGAGGTTGCATATGCAAGCAATGGTGGCCCAGTCTTTCCTTCCATTGCTATTTCCAGAGGTGTATCATTAACTGGGTATTAAATGTGTTAAGATTTATAGCCCACAGTATTCAAGTACAAGTAGAAATCAATTATTGTTTCCTATTAAAGTAGGAGTTATGGACTATTAAACAATGTCTCAAATGGACCAGGGTTATTACTGGAAAAAATTAATGGAAAACATTCTAACTCAATACACTCATGAGCTCTCACGGACAGACCCTTAATTGTCAGTATTTCAAAATGATGTAGCATTACTGATCAATGCAGAGGTAAGAGTGACCATCAGGTTCTATCAGACCTCTGTGCAATGAAAACTAATGAAGTTTGTGGAAAAGGGACACATGTTCACATGCTTGCAGACAAGTGAAAATAAATTAATTTGCCGCACAATAATGTGCAATTAAGTAGTCAGTCCCTGACTACATGATGCTTCCATGGCACAGCTCAGTACAGAGCACTTCATGTGGGTCTCTAGTGCTCTCTAAACACTGATAGATCTTTCTGAAAAAAAGCAGAATTTGGAAATGAAGATAGTTACTCAGCACATTTTCAAATCTCTAGCCAATAGTTCAGATGACAGCTAATTTAAATTAACTTTTCGGTTAAGATTGCGAGACTTCGTAATAAAAACATTGCTAATATTCAAATATAATAAATATATGACATTTACATTATCCACTAAATAGTTTTTTTTAAAATAAAATTAAGTTTGTTCATAGAAGTGTACCAATGTTGTAATTATTCTTTCAGTTTTGATCCAAATCCCACTAGAGGCAATTGAAAATCTCCCAATGCCTTCGATAGAACAGGATCAGGCTCTTCTGTCTTTAAATTTAGTTTTGCCAGGGAAAGAGCACTGATATCTACCAAGTGGTGGAAAAATGAGCAAGTACTGCCTAATTTTAATAGATAAAGTTTTTTCTATGTAAAATATTGCATAATACAGCTCATTAACAGCTAATTGCAAGGAAATAAGAAAAAGCTGAAATTTTCTTGCAAAAAGACAAATTGAACCGTGTTCAAAGATCTGTCTGTGTTAGAGGTGTTGTAAAAGATTTCACTGCACTGTGTAGTTAAACACTCCTCTTACATGCTTCCCATGGATCAGTGGAAGATGGAATTCAGAAAACCACATCATCTTTGAGTTCAAAAGTAAACAAAAACGTCACGTTGTTTCAGTGAGCAAAGGAGAAGAAATTAGAAAAAATCAATGAAATGCATAAGGATGGGGTAGTCCTCTTTTAACCTGTAACCCCCAATATTCTAATCCTGGCAAAAGGTAGACTTGGAAAACCTTGCCTTAAGTTACTGGAAAATACTTTATCCCAAAGTTCAAGTTTTTAATTCAAAGGAGGGACAAATGAGGGTGCAGAAAGCCCATCCCCACCACCCTATCAAAACAGGGTGGGCTCCATGGACTCTTGGTGTGCTGACTCTCCTCCTTTTTCACTCCTTCCGTCTCCTCTCTCCAAGACCTTCTATCCCAAATGATGTCCTGTAAAAGACTCTTACACTGCAGATGGGCACTGCAAAGCCACTGTGAACTGACTTCCTCAATTTTGCCAGGTCTGGAATATATTAAAATTAGATGCTGATATAATTATATGCTTATAAAGTTATGCAATTTTATGAGTACATAATTACAGTGTAATTGTCCACTGTTTTAGGAGTTCTCCTTACTCAAAGAGAAAAAGGAGTAAGGAAACTGGATTTTCAGGGCAATTTAAAGAAATTAGATGTTAACTCCTTCAAATCAAATAAATGGTGCCTGACAGGAGACCTGGGGGATCCTTCAGCCACACACTCCACATACGTACTTAGATGGAACCATTCCAACAGCACTAGACAAGTGCTTAAAAATTATTTTCCCTTTTTAAATGCAAAGATTATGAGAGAAGAAGGAAACACTGGCGTAGTAATGCTTCATGATGTGGAAAAATAATAAGTACACTGACTGTTTTTTCTACAGGGATGACAAAGATTCTGACTCATAGGTTCAGCAAAAAAGGAAAGTTAAATCCGTCTTGTGGTGAAATAATTTTGAACAAAATAATTCAATCAATCCTATTAAATATTTCAGGCCGAACTAGTCTTTCCCTTATTATTTCAAGGTCTCTGTAGGCTGAGGAGTTCAATGCCAAACACACAGTGCAGCCCAGTCTTCCTTCCTCACCAATTTCCACTTCTGAAGAAAGAAATGAGCTCTCATGCAGGTCTTGATTTTTCCCACTTAGGAAGCTTCATCCTGCTGGCACTAATTACTCCTGTCACTCGGTTCTCTACATCATTGACAGATTTTAGTACCTAGTGCAATCCTACTTAGAACAGACTGGGAAAGGAACTTCCTTTCTTTGGAGTGAGGGAGTTGTCCCCTTCCAAAAGCATAGGACTGATCAAGCAAAAACATTCAAAGAAAATAGGTATGAAAATCCCTTCGCCTTTACTCTTCATTTTTAAAAATGTCTCTATAATACACCATATCCAGATAAAACATCAATATCCCCCCAGAAACCTAGGAAGATAAGCTGCAAACATTTCTTTCAAAGCTTTTTTTTTTTTTTTTTTTTAAATATAAAATGTCAAGAAAGGTTAGAAATCACTGTGGAATCCCCACATTTTTACATATTGATTATTCAACGGAACAAGGATCTGAGCAACCTGAGCTAATGCCACAATCAGACCTTGCTTCTAGCAGGGGATTTGACAAGTAGCTCTTCCAGGCTGAACCGACCTGTTATTTTATGATTCTGCATTCAAAGAGTGCAATTTAGTGTCAGACAACATCACCTTACTTGATTTGCTTATTATAGTCCTTAAGGCCTTGGGAAAGTGCTGGGAGATTAAGAGCATTTTGATTTTCTGGAGGAGCCCCTGTGCAGGAGGAACAGGACCCACCTGGAGCTGTGGCTGATGGAAGCCGTGTCACAGGGGTACAGCAGACTTTGAGAGCTCCTGAGGGAAGACAAGGAGAGCCATGGTTGACTTCTGAGGCAAATTTAAGCTGACCCAAGCAATCAAGGGAGATGTTTAAAGAAAAAGGAAGTGAAACCTTATTGCTTTCTCTACCTTCCCACTGCCTTGGTTTTTAATTTCGATAAAAAGTTCTATTGAGAGCAGCAATTGAAGCAGGGGAGTTAAATTTGTCCAGTCTGGGGAAACCCATTTACAAGCCCCCACACACCCCCCTACACGTTTACTGGCCCCGGATGCAGGCCAAGATGAGTCCCACCTGTATCAAATACCCCAAACACTAACCCATTTTATATCCAGCCCAGACCATCAGATGTCACAGAGCTGGCATAGTGTAGGGAAATCACACTGGTTTCTGTCAGCTGAGTTTATTTCTCAGCAAAAATGCAAGATGCAAAGTGCAAGGATATTGTTGTGCATAAAGGGATCCGACACAGATTACACAAAAAAGACAGGAATTGCGTACTGGTATACAAGAATCTGCTCATGTCCTGTCCTCATCTGAACTCATTTAATCTCAAATTAAGTAGATAATCGAATGGTGTATTATATTTTGAAATTACCCTGCGTAATACTTAAAGTTTTCTGACCTAAAAGTGCTGCTGTGCTGGCAGAATATTTCCGAAGCAAAACAGTTTTAGTCAAGTCTAATCTGTCTTTTAAAATATCTAAGGTTTCACTGTCTAAGTGTCTTGAGAATGGCCAATAGCGTGCTCTAATCTTGATAACGTGCTAATTAGGTGCCACCAACACCTGCTGTCCATATATATCTTGTCCTTGCTAGGAGGAGCTGGTGTTTTCACACGCATAAACTCCCATTTAACATGTCTTCACGCCAGTCTTAATATTTGTACTGCAAATCTTAACTGGGGGAAGCTGTGCAGGCGTGAGCAGAATTGTTTTGTACCAGTCTGGTGTAGATCTACGGTACCAACAGGTTGATTTATGGTGCAAAGCACACGGAGGGAAAGAAGTGTGAACAGCACAGACAGAACATTTTACAGGCTGTTAATAGGGTGCATTTACACAGGTGAGTGAAGGCTGTTACATGTTCCTCCTGACTTCAGATTCTTGTCACATGATAGAAGACTTCCAATCTTTAAGAGGCAGTAATGTGAATTTCATCAGAAATGTTCTGATTTAATGCTGAATATTTACCTTGATTTTAAACTCTTGAAATGAATACATTTGCTGGGGGTTTTTAACAATCACTAAAAGTCGTTGAGGGGAATACACAACACTGACTCCTTCTAATAAAAAGGCTACATTTCACGTTTTCATGAGAAACGAAATTCAAGATGATCTGATCAGAAACTGCTTTGGTTCGTGCCTGCTGAGGATCTGAATTGTGATTCATGGAAAAATTCATTGGTTAGAAATATGCAGGTTTATCCATCCATGTATCCTGACTTGCACTGCAATTGCAAAGGTGTAATTCCAATTCTTGAAGCCACATTTTCTAGACCAGAAGGAACTCCTTCTCCCTCTCTGCACCTCCAGCAGTGCTGTGAGTGGGTATAGAATGTCTGGGTCCTGGCCATGCCCCTCCCAGCTACTGCAGAAATTAACCCTGTCCTGGCCAGAACCAGGACACAAAGACTTTTTAAAAATTATCCATTACTATAAAATAAACTAGAAAACACATTTTTTTTTGAAAGTGGCACAATACTGCTGTGATGCAGCAGAGAAATGTGACAATTTCTTGGTTAGGGATTTTTTATTTCTGTGAAAAAGGAGATTTTCACAATATTTTCTCAGAACAAAATCTGGATGTCAGTTTTCTTGTTTTTAAGAACTCGTTATAGTAGGATGTCCGTATATTCTTTCATTTCAAAATGCATTTCACTAGTTCTTGGACCTAATCAAAATGAGGGTGATATTGCCTATGTGAGTATGTACAAAGCAAATATAGAGCACAGGGGGAGAGCTACATCAAACAATGCACTCAGGTCAAAATGGGTACACGTACACAGAGCTTTTCTAGGTTTTCAATTTCAGTTCAGCCTGCTTAAGGAGCACAGAGATGGAAAACAAGTTATTCTTGCATGTTTAAAGGCAGATTTTAGATTTAACTCAAGTTTTTTGATATCTGAAACGGGAAACGAGCAAGGCAAATGATGAAGTATCAGGTAGTGACACAACATTTAAAAACAACTTCATTTAAAAAAGAAAAGCTTCCTCACAGCCAATATTAATATCAATTTCATGGCCGGAAAAAGAAGATCCAGTTTTGTATGTTTTCAGAAAGTTATTCTAGCTCTTCAAGATATCCATCCATCCGAGTCAGTTTCTGTGTGGTCCTGTGTGGCTGTAAGCTCATTTTTGCACTGTGGACCAAAGAAAAAAATATTACCATTATCTTAAAGTAAGTATAGCATATTTATTAGACTTGAGTATTACCAATACTTTTATTACCAAGTCTCAAAATTTTAACGGAAAATTTGATTTAGATTAGCTTTCATCTGAACAGTCTTGGATTTGATAATGTTGTAAATAGTCACCCTAAATTAAATACTTTCTTTGCTATCTAGAAAGAGTTTACATAACAGTTGCTTATTCTTTAAAATGAAGCAAATCACACCATCAAAATACTCCTTCAGGCTGTACTTATGGGAAGAATTAATCCTTCTGACCCACACAAAAAGATATAACATTGAATACCAAACAATTCCCCGCGGACAGTGAAGGAAGCATTCTGATAACTCAAGGGCAAATTTTTGAGGGACTTTTAAAGAGGGCATAGAGTGACAGGACAAAGGGGAATGGTTTTAGGCTGACAGAGGGCAGGGTTAAATGGGATATTGGGAAGGAATTGTTCCCTGTGAGGGTGGGCAGGCCCTGGCACAGGGTGCCCAGAGAAGCTGTGGCTGCCCCTGGATCCCTGGAAGTGTCCAAGGCCAGGCTGGACGGGGCTTGGAGCAGCCTGGGCTGGTGGAAGGTGTCCCAGCCCATGGCAGGGGGGGGAATGGGATGGCATAAAGTCCCTTCCCACCCAAAACTGTCTGGGACTCCATGATTCTGTGATTCGTAAGTGTAAAAACTCCACTTGGGAGTAGATTGTGTATATTTTTCATTAGTTTAAATAGGAAATATTTTCCTTGGTGTGCATCCTGCTGTTGCCTGATCTGGGTGTCATGAAGAGGAAGGAAGGAGGAGCAAAGAGAAAGTGAGAGCTGTGGGCAAGAGCAAGAGTGGGAGAGAGGCACCAAAACCATGTGCACAGGAAAAGAACAACTGCCTAAATCCTACTTGTGTCATGCAAGGATACAGGATCTCTGAAAAATACCTCAGAGATAAGCATTTCTCCAGCCCAAGGCACTCAATTTCAGGCAAAACACAACCAAAAATATATTATTTACAGCATAAAATCTCTTGAAATTGACTTTCATGAAGCTGATAATCTCTGCTGAATTTTAAATTATCCTCAAAAATTGACTGCCTAATTTATCCTTTTCATCTTTGGATTCCCAGGTTGGAGAGAAACTCTGCATCTCTCAATGACCGAATAAAAACTGCTTAAAAATTAGGCTTTTCTTAGATATATTTGGAATATTTTTTCATCCTAATTAGTTATGAAAATCAGTGCATATAATTTCTTGTTCTGCAGGAAAAGATTTTTGGAAAGAAATGTTGTGTTGTGTCTCTGAGAAAGAAGGATTTCCTTTTTATATTTTTTTGATGGTTAAATGAGAATAAATCACTGAAATGGACACCTGCAGCTAAATATGAAATGTTAATTCAACACAGTAATAAATACAATATTATTCTCAGTGGCCCTAATTAGAAATAAACCTCAACAGTCTTCTAACACCATTTCTTATGCTTCACTAATGTGATTCATTTGAAAACCAGTCTATTTTCATAAAAAACAACTGAAGCAATTAACTGGTCTCTACTTACTCACTTCTGAAGCGAAAAAAAAGTACACCCAGCACAGAATATATAACCTCTTTTATTTATTCATTTTAAATTAACAGAGAAGACCTGTAATCAAAGAATTCATGGGAAAATAAGGAAGCAAAAGGTAAATCTGCTGGCTGTTCTCTGTGTTGAAGGGAGCTCAGTTTAGTTTTGTATCTCCTTTACTTTTCTTTTCATTCCACAGGTAAATTATAGCAATCACCACCCTGAGGAAGTTTAGAAGAGGCAGACCTGTTCCCAGAGGACCACTCAAGTGGGCCCCTTCCTTATGGCCCTAAAATGTCTCTTCTTGCCCTTGAACCCATCCTCCCATGCTCCCTGCTCTGCAAAAGGCAGCTGGCAGTAAACTTCTACTCCTGTTTTTACAAAAGTCCCCAAGGGACTCAGATGATGGAAAACTGAGACATGAATAGTTGTGGAGCATGAGCAGCTGCATCTAGGCAAAGGAAAGTCATCCTATAAGACATGATTTTAATGGGAGTTCTGGATGTGTGTTTGGTGGAGTTTTTTTAATGGTAATGTATTGCTTAATGATGAACACAAAAGCAACAAATGATTTAGACATAGTTGATTTTAATTAAACAGCCCACAGATTTAAATTTAATTGGTTTCTTCTTCTCTAGATCTAGATACATAGAACAAAATCCAGGGAGCACCCACATAGCCCATTGCTTATGCAAAAATTTCTGCAGACTTACAGAGGTAAAAGCATTTGGGAACACTCTAGTTTTCGTGTTCAGGGCCACGATGGTTCAGCAGAATCCCCTGGTTCAGATAATTAAATTTTGCTGACATACTTTCTCTTCCTGTTCTTGAACCACAGGACATTAAACTGAGAGAGTGTATGTTTAGATTAGATATCAGGAAGAAATTTTTCCCTCTGAGGGTTCTGAGGCCCGGGAATAGGGTGCCCAGAGAAGCTGTGGCTGCCCCTGGATCCCTGGAAGTGTCCAAGGCCAGGCTGGACAGAGCATGGAGCAACCTGGGCCAGTGGAAGGTGTCCCTGCCCATGGCAGGGGTGGCACTGGATGGCCTAAAGCCCCTTCCCACCCAAAACTGTCTGGGACTCCATGATTCTATGATCTGTCATGGCCACGAGCTCAGTCACTCCTGTGAAGGAACCACAGGAGTGACACAGAGATACCCAACATCTGGGGAGGAATTGAATGCCACGTCCTAAAGAATTTGTTTTGTAAGTGCAACGGTGAAATTCAGCTTTGTGCCAGAGTTACCATCATGGTGTAGCTTGATACGGTGTGCCCATGTCCACACTCAAGTTTGAAGTAATAAGAACATCACAAGTCATAGTAATTAACTAAGTAAGTAGAATTATAGATCCTGACAGAAAGAATGAGGCCACTTCTGGCCTGTGGAAGAGTCTGATCAAGCTTGCTTTCTGCACTGGGAGAAAAAATAAAACGTGGATTTTTGGAACATTTTTCTCCAACAGGCAGTAGTTCAGTGTTAAATTCTTCAAACCAATTTTGGGGAATTTGGGTATATTTTCATCGATGCTTCACAATGAAGAAATGAAATCAGAGATGGGAGTAATGTGCATAGAAAACCAGAAGTGACAAGAAATAAAGTAAATGATCCTTCACTGAGCTTTCTGGAATGCTACCAGGATGGAATTGGTGGCCATGCCAGCCACATAGGTAGACATGAGATGAGACTTACAGAATGACACGAGAAAAGACTGCTCTGGTTATATATTTTAACTCAAATAGGGATCAAAATTGTTTATTGATTTTTATTTGAACAACACCTAATGAAATGGCAATCCCAGAGCTGTACATTTATAATCAATAGCAGCAATATGACACCTAAATGGCATTACTGCACACTCAACAGCTGTTAATAAAACCCTATAAATTTCCAGAACCCTTTAATACCTTTTTGCAAAGTGTTCTAAGTATGCACTCCCACACAGTGTCGTTCACACACTCACGTTGATCCACCCCCACACCGTGTGTGCTGCCATTGATGCCATGATGATTTTTTGTCTTTTCTTTTATATACCTTTTATAGACCCTTTTATATAGCTTTTATGTATCCTCAGTGCTTTTAGCATGCATACTTGTAATTCCTTGAGTTTGATAACTCAGCATAGTCCTAATATTCCATTAAGCCAGGAGACCAAACATCCTGGAGGCCTCACAGCTGGAGGCTGGAAAGCCCCACGCTACCCTGGGAAACCAAGGTTCTCTCCAGAACACATCCTGTAAACTAAGATAGGCCCATCCAGGGGGGAATTCCTCAGGATGTGGGAATATCACAATAATCATTCAAGCCTCTCATTGGGGAATCTTTGATAGATATGCTAATTTGCAAGGCCTATAAATTGTACACGCGATCTATCGAGTAGGAGCATTTCGGCGTGTTCCACCTTGGCCAAGTGGTGCACCTTAAAGATCCTTAAATAAATACCAAGGTAAAACCCCCTTTTTCCCTTAACTGTGTCTGGCTCTTAATTTTAAGACCAGGGAAAGGCAACATCATCACACATCCCCTCTCCTGGCTCTGAGGGTTCCCCTTCTTCCACACTCTCCGTGGGAGCTGCCGGTGGTCCAGCCCCGAGTGTCGTCCTGCTGGTCCTCACACCCCACTGAGCCACCAACACCACGGAGAGCCACAGCTGCACAGCCAAGGTGGGGGCCTGTGTGCTTCCCAGTGTGGTAGGGATGGTTGTTTGTGACACATAAACGCTGGCCTGGGAGGGTTGTTGGGAAGGTGACTCCTGGAGTGTCAAGCCCAGGCTTAGTGCTCCCTGTTACCTTCTTATCAATCCCTGCATCATATATTTCTCATTCTTAATTGTATGCCTTTTCAAGCTGACTCCTTCTTTCATCCAAAGTCTCTTAATCATGATCTGGACAGATCTTATTTTGGCTGATCATCATCTCAAGGAAACCTTGTTATTATTTCTTTGCTCTTGATCATAATCATCAGTGTTTGGGCAGCCAGCATCTCAGAGGAGAGAGTTTTGGCTGTTCTGGCCACACACTATTGCATTCACGCTCCCTGAGTTACCCAGGTCACGTCCTCCAGAGGTGTGATGGGTGTATGAGGCAAGGTTTTGATACGGGCGGGCTCTTAGGGGTGGCTTCTGTGGTAGAAAATGCCAGAAGCTCCCTCATGCTCAACACAGTCAGTTCCAGGCAGCTCTGAGATGAACCTACTGCTGGCCACGCCTGAGTGGAAGAAGTTGTTGACCCTCACAGACCCTTCACAGCTGTCATCTGGAGAGGAGGCTGAAGTCGAGCAAGAGTTCTGGCAGGACTTGTGACCAAGGCTGGAGCAGCCTTTTCCCGAAGGACTGACCCTGAGGAAGGGACCCGTGCTGGAGCGGTTTGTGAAGAGCTGCAGCCCATGGGAAGAACTCAATCTGGAGAAATTCATGAAGGATTGTCTCTACCCCACACTGGAGCAGAGGAAGTATGACCTGAGGAAGGAGCAACAGATCTACCATGGGACGCACAGACCAAAACCCCTGTTCCTGTCCCCTGTGCTGCTCAGGTTTAGGAGCTATACAAGTTGGGAGTGAGGCTGAGATCAGGAAGAAGAAAGGGTAGGAGAGAGTTTGGTTTAAGTTTGTTGTTATTTCTCATTATCCTACTCCTTTGTTTGGTAATAAATGAGCTCCCCAGAGCTGAGCCTGTCTTGTCTGTGCTGGTGATCTGCGAGGGAGCTTTTTGTCCTTACCTCACCCACCAGCCTTTAATCACAGTTTCTCTCCCCTGTCACCTTGAGAAAGGGGGAATGGTAAAGCAGCTTGGTGGGCACCAGATATCCAGCCAAGCTCAGTCCAACTCAGGAGGCCATGCAGATTACTAAAAACTGGAAAACAGACACACAAGGAAAAGGTAGAGATTTTACTACTTTTTTTAACTTTACAAAAACAGATGACAACGTCTTTTGAAAATGTCGTTCACCTGAATGAAGAGAGTTTAGAGCTCTTGGTCTGGCAGAGCTCGATCAACTTCACTTTATTTGTGTGGTGTATCTCGTTATTTCTGGCATCCTCCTACAGCCATAAAGTCAAATATGATGTTCCAGGTGGATTGTGCAACCGTGGTGCAACCTGGCATTGTTTCTGCATATATATCACGGTGTGACTTTAACAAATGCAGCACAGAAACCCTACTTGCAATTTTTCTTTCATCTGGCATTCTGCCTTACTGATGCAGGTTTCATTTGTTGCCTTTTATGAGTTCAACTTTTCTCTCATATCTCCCACATCAACAGTGAATCTCCGAAGTTTTGAAATAATTCTTCCTTAGGTGCATTGACTTGACATTTTCCAAGATCAGTTTCATTGTGTTACTCTTTCCTGCCTCACAGTGTTACCATGTCCCTCTGCATTCTATTTCCTTGTCCTTAGTTTTGCTTTGCCTGTTGGTGAGTGATGAAGGACCACAGCATTCACTTAACAAAGAGATGGAAGAGTTAACAGGTGTGGGTGGCTTCTTCATCAAGGCTCATGCCTTCTCAAAGTCTCTCCTGAACTTGGGCCTAGATTAATACTGCTATGTCTTTAAACCATCTAACTCAATCTAGTTCTTTAGCAGCAATTTTGTTTTTTCTTGTGGTATGTAGTTGGTATATGAAATATTCATGTGTTCAGCAAAACATATGTTCTGCTTTCAAGTTACAAAATCAGTTAATTTGCTAGTGCAAAACAAGTTCTTACAGGTAAACCACTTGTCCTTATACCAAACTCTTAAATCAATACTGTTCTCTGACAGAGCCTAAGTGAAACCGACATCATTTTTCACTGTTTATGGTACTGGAAAGCTTATTTTTCAGTAGGGAAATTTTAACTAAGGAAAAGGGAATGCAACTTTTATCTGTGAGTTGAGCCAACAACTCTGAACAGTCTGTCTTTCGAAAATGAAAAGGCACCAGAAGACAGGAACTCGCCTAACTGGGTGATTACTGCACAGTGTGTAGGCAAACACTTTGTCTGCCAGTAAGGCTGGGATTTTGTGGCTGTGCTCTGAGAAGAGACTCCAGTGAGATCACAGATGAGATGGCAGCAGGTGTAGGAGTTCCCATGAATAAAACAGAACCAGCAGCAATAGAGGAGCTGAGCAGCTGGGCTTAGGTACTCGATGTTGTCATTCTCTTACTGCAAGATTGATTCCATGGATACCTCATGGAAATTATTTTAGCTGGCTGGTTGGATTTTCCCCTAGATTTGTCTGATAACTGATCTGCCTTCCTAGAGATGTGTTTTGAGTTTATCATGGTAAATTTAGGAAAATGGCTAAGTAAAATCTTTACAAAATTCAGGAAGTTGCTCGAGAGAAAAAATAAAGTTATATTCCTCTTCCTTTGGAGCTGCTGGAAGTACTGTAGTAGAATCTAATCTTTCCAGATCTGCTGTGTGTACGGTGCATTTTTCTTTTTTTCTGTACTTACCACTCCCTTTGGTTCTTGGATGCCTTCACAGAAGACTCTAAAGGACGTTTTTTGGGTTAGTTCTGTTTCTCACCAAACATGTTATATAAAAAAAAAACCCTCTCTGCAGGAGAGCCTGGTAGTAACATGGTAGAGTCTTTCCATTTTTATGTACATTGTGAACTCATTGTCAGCAAATTGGATGCTAATAGAAGCAGAGGAGAATCCACACGTGTGTGGTTAAATTCCTAACGAAGGCAAATCCAACCAGGGGGCTACACTTAACGTTTTTAGGAACTAAAAACTGAATTTACTGTTTTGCTACAAACACAGATGCTGGTGCTTCATCACGAGTCCCTTTTACCCAGGGGTGAGAGAGAGGTGGATTCTTGTGAGTAGCAGCAGATGGCTCTTCTGCCTATTTTAAAGCAGTCTCATTAAGAGATGCCGCTGTGAAAAACTGCGTGGACCTCATCATTTTTTTGGTAATGTGTAAATTTGGAGAACATTGTCAGCAGATTTTGTCATACCGTGACAAGAAACAAGTACAATTAGCGGTTATTTCCAAAATAAGGGGGCTCCTTTGCTCAATTCTCACACTATAAAAAGAGCAACGAAAGGGAGAGAATTCTGGGTTTCTCTATGGAATGTGTTGTGTTGGCGTGCTGTGTCAAGGGGACCACAGCAAGACACACAGGTTCACAGTTCTTGTCTTGGTCCTCCACCCAACAGTCCAATTTTAGCGTTTCTTAAGGCTTTCACTAGTAAATATTTTGTCAAAATGTATTAAATATTAATCAATCTTCATCAGTACCTGGAAGGGGCCTACAAGAAAGATGAAGAGAGACTATTTTAAGAGCTTGTAGTGCCAGGACAAGGGGAATGGCTTCACGCTGCAGAGGGCAGGGTTAGATGGGAGGGTGGTGAGGCCCTGGCCCAGGTTACCCAGAGAATCTATGGCTGCTCCATCCCTGGAAGTGTCCAAGACCAGGTTGGATGGGGCTTGGAGCAACCTGGGATAGTGAGTGTGGACCATGGGACCGGGTGGGACTTAAAGGTCCCTTCCAACCCAAACCATTCTCTGTTTCCCTTCTGTCCATGAAGACATTGAATTCCATGTCACACTGAGCTGTGACTACAAGTATTCCAGAAAATGTCTGTCCAGATTTCACGAAGAGGGTCCAGAGTTCCTGAAAATGTTAATGCAAAATGTTTCAAGGGTCTTAACTGCAAAGAGGCCCATAAAAGTTGGAAAACATGAACTGTTATAAAATATCATTATTTTCTCCTCCAAGAAAAAAAAAAAAAGATGAAATTTTAATTTCAAATTAAATGAAGAATTTTCAATCCAAATTTCAGCTCTCAACAGTATTATTGTTGTTTTTATTGGTTTCATCAGCCACCTGCCATGAACTTAGTCCAAGTACAAAGATGCAAAGATCAGTCCAGGGAATGTGAGGTTCTGAGGGTTTGCTGTTCCTGTTTCCTCTCTTGCTTAATTAGGTAAGCAAAGAACTGAGAGCTTATTAATACATGACTAAAAGCTCCTTATTTCCTTGTGGCTTACTTGCATGGAGCAGCAAATGCCTGCCCCAGACAGAGCAGGTCAGATGGGTAATGTGTGTCTGCATGTGCTTCAGATGTAGAGAGCAACACAGACAGCCCTGTCAGGGGCATAAACAAGCATTTTATGTTCCATTAGTCTCCCAGATTTTATTCTCACTTTCTCCAAGAGAAACAGACTTTGATACCATACCTGCACTGAGTTATAGCCCATTACACTGAGAAACCTGAGAAATAAATTTGCAGGCATTCACACATCCCTCAAAGCACTCAGCTCTGAGATGTTTTGCTCAGCGTTGCCTTCCCTGCAGAATCCATTAATTGACAAGTCTGCTGAAGTACGGGAGAAATCTAAGGTGCACGCACTGAAAGTAGGAGGGAGAGTTGAGGGTCTTTGGTGTTATTGTCAAGAGGATGGACCAGGTTCTGCTCCAGGGGGCCCAGAAATGGCACAAGAGGAACAGGCAGGGACTGATGCCCAGGAAGTTTCACCTGGACATGAGGAAGAACTTTCTGGTGCAGTGACCGAGCACTGAAAGAGGGCAGGGACGGTGTGGAGTCTTCCTCACTGGGGATATTCCAGAACCATCTGGACAATGCTGTGCCATGTGCTCTGGAATGGCTCTGCTGGAGCAGGGAGGTGGGATCAGACACTGTGGGCCTTTCCAGCCTTGTTTGTTGTGTGATGGTACACACAATGAGACCTTCCAGCCTTGTGCTTGAAGGTCCCTGCCATGGGCTGTTGTTTCATGGGCTGCCCCACCCCTGCAGCAGAGTCCGTGCCCATGCCCCAGAGCTGGCAGCTGGGAAACCCAGAGCACACATTTTAACTTACTGCTGACCACCTCATCCTTGAGCTGACCCTGACCTGTCCATTTCTTCATCCCTTCAAGTGAGGCAGATCTTTTTTTAACGGTGGTATGAAAAGCAGTTATGTCTGTAGCAGCAGGAATTTGTAGTAGTAGCATCATAGAATCATAGAATCACAGAATCGTAGAATCACAAAACCACAGAATACCCTGAGTGGGAAGGGACCCACCAGGATCGTCCAGTCCAGCCTCTGGCCCTGCACAGACACCCCAACAATCCCACCCTGTGCATCCCTGAGTGTGTTGTCCAAACGCTCCTGGAGCTCTGGTGGCCTTGGGGCTGTGCCCACCCCCTGGGGAGCCTGGGCAGTGCCCAGCACCCTCTGGGGGAAGAACCTTTCCCTGATATCCAACATAACCCTCCCCGACACAGCTCCAGATGTTCCCTTTGGTCCTGTCTAGTGGTCATGAGACAGAAGAGATCAGTGTCTCCCCCTCCTCTTCCCCTCACGAGGATATTGAAGAACCCAACGAGGTCTGACCTCAATCTCTTCTCCAGGCTGAACAGACCAAGTGCCCTCAGCCCCTCCCTGTAAATCTTTCCCTCCAGACCCTTCCCCATCCTTGTAGTTACCTTAATTCTTCAGAAAAAGAAACTCAGGAAATTAGGCGCCACAGAAAAGGAAAAAGTTTTCATTTGAAACGTTCTCATGGAAAAAAAAAAAAAGGCCTTTAGTCCACAGACAAATCTGAGACTTCTGATAAACCCTCAACAGAGAAGGTGCGAGAAATGAGGACCTAATAGATAATAAAGCAAAAGAGAGAACCAAAGTTCTCACAAATGGAAAGGGTAATAGCCTTTAAAAGAACTTAAAAAGACATAATAGCCATTTCCTCACAGCCACTTTTATCTGTAAGAGAAACAAATCACAACCTACGTAATTTGGCAAAGAAATTTCAACGGTAATTATTTTTCTTCTATACAAGTTCTAGACAAGAAAATTGTGAAGAATCTTTATGACTCTCTTTTATTTGTTTACTAACGTCAGTGACTCTTTAAATCTTCTTGGGGGAAGTAAAAAAAAGAGTATATTGTTCTTTTACAATGTGTCAACAAACAACAAAACTGGTACATGTGTCCTTTTGCATCCTTTTTTGGTCAAAGAAAACTAATAGAGTTTAACAGCTTGCAGAACAAATGTAATATACCGGAATCCAGCCTTAAAGATGATTTTTATTTCCAGCATTCGCAGGCCTATCAATATATAAGGAGCAAAATGTCATTTGACATTGCTGCACTTGAATAGCATTCATAGTTAATTGGGTTACCAGTACCACTGACAGGGCTTAATATTGCCCTTTAGGACCAGATCTTTTACTTCAGTGTGTGCAAATGATAACCTCGAGTATGTATTTTATCCTCTCCTTCAGTACTCTGCCATGTTCTGTTGCTCTACAAAAATATAATGTGTTTAAAAGAACAAAGAAAGCAGTGGCTGCAGTTTTATCCAGATGTAATATATGCTGTCTGACATACAGAGAAACTGAAAATGTAAAGATTTCTGAATTAATCCCAGCTAAGTCCTGGACTTCTAGAGTTGCTAGATTTCTACTGAAATGTTATGCTGTCTTGTACACAGATGCTTTTTCTGTTCTGTCTCTGATTAGCTCATAATTTCAGCCTCCAGAGAAAGAATCAATCCTGAAGTTTATATCAAAATTACATTTTGTCTGACCAAACTGCAGCATGTACATTCATGGAGTCGTGTTTTTCTACCTCCATAACTTTGCTAAGACAGTAGACTTCAAACTACAACAGCAGTTTTCTCATTTCTAAATCTACACATTTATTTTGCATTGTCTAAAACCTGCACCCTGAAGAGACTGCACTTGGAATTTCTTTGCGCAGGAATTTACTAAGTGTAAAGTAAGTATTTTACCACAGTTGTCTTCCACACAGAAATCCATCAGAAAACAGAAGCTTCGCATCAAAATAAGATTAAAAGTCTCTCGATGTAAGGCAGCAAAAGAGACAAAGGCTAGTGCTGTTTCCCTTCTTCCTGTGAATGCAGACTTCACATGACTGTCGTGATGTCCACGAGTAAGAATGGTCCAGTGCTCCCCAACCCAGTGCCTTCTCCAAGATTCTCTGAAAAATTCACCTGTCAGCTGGAGAGGAGAGCTAGGGGCAGAAAAGTGCAGATCGTGGGCTGAGATCAGAACAAGGTGCTGGAAACAGCGATGAGATAAGAAAAGGAAGGCTAAGAGCAACAGCACTAGTGACAGATGGGAAAAGAAATGATTGACACAGAAAAGCTCCCTGAAAACAGACAATTCCACATGGTTCCTTCAGCCATGTTTTCTCCACCAGGAGGAATCCCTGTTCCCCGGAGAGAGTCCTTTTCCCCCACACCTGGCAACGATGTGAGTCGGTATAGAATAACTTCAGGGTCTTTGCTGTGCCCCTCCTGGCAAAAAAACAACCCTGTCCTGACCAGAACCACGCCAGGGCTTTTCAAATATTATGGAGAGAGCTGCCTAGAAATGACATCTGCCACTTCCCCCAGTACCCAGTGATGCATATAATCGGGCCCCACTGATTTGTCTGTGCTCATGTTCAGATGAGCTCAAACTTGATGTTCAGTTGTGGTGGGAGAGATTTCTTCCCCCCAGTTTCTGACTTGACTTTAAAGGATTTGAGAAGTGTGAGGAGAGCGATCACCACTGAAAACTGAAGCAAAATCAGTTTTTGAGCACCTCAGCCTTCTCCATGCCAATTATCACCAGCCCTCCTGTGTTATTTATTGGAGGTGCAAGGCAGGGGTATATGTTTGTTAATCTTCCTTTTCTGCCCTACTCACCAGATGGAGACATTATTATTATTTAATAAAATTATTATTCACATTCTTTGTTGAACTTAGCTGCAAACATGATTTACTTTTTCTGACCCCTTCCCTACACTCTTGGACCATATTCCTATATTCTTTCCAGGATTTTTGTCCCTGCTTCCATTGCCTATACATTCCCCTCTTGTGATTCAGTGTGACCAGGTACTCAGTCATGCTGGTTTTCTGCCTTTCTTTCTTGGTTACTTGCACATGGGAATCAAGGGTTCTTGTGCTGTAAGAAAAATGTTTTAAAGGGCTGTCAGCTCTGTCCAGCTCCTTCATCCCTGAGGAGAGCTCCCCAGGAAATGCCATCCATCACTTTTTAAACCGAACATTCACTTAGCTAGGGTTTTGGGTCTTGGTCTCCTGGGCTATAGCCCTTGAGATCATGAATTCCACCAGGGCATGATCCCTGCAACCAAGGCAACCATCACCTTCCACTTCAAAGAGTTCCTCTGAGCAGGTGTGATACAGATCCAGTAAGGCATCTCCTTCACTTGGGTTTCTGAATCCTCTGGATCACCCTTGATGCACTCAAGACTGCTTTCACCTTGGTGCCTCCTGGTTCTGGCAGATATTTGGGTGGGTGAAATCCCCTGCTAGGATTAGGTTCTGTGAGTGTGATGCTTCCTGCAGTTGCAGTGGGAACCTTTCATCACCAGGCTCCCTGTGTTCGGATGATCTGAAAGAAGTTTTTGTTGGCTTGGTCTCTACTCTTTACCCACAAACCCTCAACCTCTACATTGCTGTTTCTCAAGGACAGCTTTGTGCAATCAATCCATTTTTTTTTTACTTAGAGGGCAGCTCCCTCCCCGATTCCTTCCTTCCTTCCTTCCTTCCTTCCTTCCTTCCTTCCTTCCTTCCTTCCCAGTTCATAGCCATTGAAAGCAGGACTCCAGCCACTGGATTTATCCAACCAAGTCTCACTGATAGTGATCAGATCACAATTTTCCAACTTCATGGTGGTGGCTTCCAGGTCATCCTGTTTCTTTCCCAGAGCAGTCCAGAGGTTCCTCCAGATGAGCAGAACAGAGTGGGAGACCTTTCACCCTCCTGCAAACTTTCAGGAACGATGCCAATTGTATCTGTGCATAACCAGAAGTAAATGCTATTACCATCTGAAAAGTGGCTCGGGACTACGCTCAACGACAGCTTAAATTGTACAACACCTCTGAATTGATGAATTTTGCAGTGTCCGTGTTACTCGTTCTTCAGCACTGTCTCACACCTGAGAGCCAGTGCTTCAGCAATTCCTTGGCTTTTCAGTCCTGATGCCTCGCTGCCTACTGATGGCCGAGGTTGTCAAAGAAGCCGAAATAACCACAATTTCTCAGTTGGTTTCTTTCCCTTCGCTGTCCAGGAGCTTTGTGTTCCTCATGCCAAGTGTGTGAGTAGGAGAAAGCTGCTTCATCCATGGCAATGTCTGGGAGGTTTGTAGGGTCACAGGAGTTAATGCTGCCCAAGATTAACAGCCCCTTAGGGTCTGTTTTGGGGTTTTTGATGCAAAGCCCTTGGAAGTTGTTCTAAAGACTGCCAATGATTTTTGGCTATAAGAGCTGATCCAAGTCCAGTAATGATCACATTTTCTGCATCTTGTTTATGTAATAAATAAGGGAGCTTTAATCCCTCTGAAATTAGTATAAGTTGAACAGTCATGGCATTGTCTGAGTGTCCATGAATGAGTTTAAATGGGCATAGAAATAGATCTCTAGCTGCAACTGTATTTCTCTGCAAACCTTGCAGATAACAAGTGAAAAAAAAGGAGTCATTATTGTCTACTACACAGAATTTTCATATACTCTTTAGCTAAATTAAAAAAAAAAATTCAGAAAGAACTTTAAATATTGTTTGGTCATCAGAGAATCTGATTATTAATCTTGTCATGCTCTTGAATTATTTTCTGCCACTGATGGAAGCATTGTGTTTTCCTTTCTAATTTCAAAAGTATAGGTCCTACAAGGATGCAAAAGCAAAAAACCTCTAGATGTTTTTTTATAAGGATTATAAGTGTATTCTTTTTTTCCATTTTAATAGTGTTTAACTGTGCTTTTCAACCCAGGATAGTAAGCAGGACAAGACACAGAGTGTCAAACTGTTAGATTTTCTGAATAAAATTGTTGATTGGTTTTTATTAAAATTCCACAAAAGCTGCATATTGCAAAGCACAGCAACACACGGCACCTTTTGGGCATCAGAGTGCCTTACCTCAGATTTATTAGTACTGAAGAAAGTTAACCTGAGATATATTAAGCAAATTCAGTCCCAAACTTTGTGGCTTCACTGAAGTTATGCCTGCAAGGACTTCATTACATTTTCTGCTGAGTTTTCCCAAAAAAATTCCTGAATTTTTTGTCCTTTAAGAAGATGGTAAACACTTTTTTCCTTCACCAGCCTCTTCCTCCCCCTCAGAAAGGGCCAAGCCCATTAAAATTTGATCCATTAATTTTTTACAGTAAGTTAATTGATAGGATATTAAGGCTACAAAAGTGGACAATTGCTCTCCACTTCGCCTCTTCTTATCCTCCAGCTGTCATTGCTTGAGAAACGAAATGCCTGAAAATGGAACTGCCTCTTTCAAACCAAGCCTACAGAATGGCAGGGGATCCCCTTTTATTTAACCCACAAATTCCAGCCCGAGTCAAAACAGTTTACCATTACACTTATATTGTTTCATTGGCCAGCTACAGCAGTCCAAATTCTGTCACTGGGTAACAGCAACCATCAGAGTGTGGGCAACTAACACAGAATCACAGAATCACCAGGTTGGAAGAGAACTCTAAGATCATGGAGTCCAACCTGTGCCCTAACACCTCAACTAAACCACGGCACTGAGTGCCACATTCAATCTTTTTTAAACACATCCAGGGATGGTGACTCCACCACCTGCCCAGGCAGACAATTCCAGAACTTTATCACTCTTTCAGTAAAAAACTTTTTCCTAACATCCAACCTAAGTTTCCCTTGGTGCAGCTTGAGACTGTGTCCTCTCGTTCTGTCAGTTGTTGCCTGGAAAAAGAGACCAACCCCCACCTGACAACAACCTCCTTTCAGGGAGCTGTAGAGAGTGATGAGGTCACCTCTGAGTCTCCTTTTCTCCAGGCTAAACAACCCCAGCTGCCTCAGTCGTTCCTCATGGGCCTTGTGTTCCAGGCCCTTCACCAGCCCTGCTGCCCTCCTTTGGACGCGTTCAAGCATCTCCACGTCCTTCCTGAACTGAGGGGCCCAGAACTGGACACAGCACTCGAGGTGTGGCCTCACCAGTGCCGAGTACAGGGGAAGAATCCCTGCCCTGGTCCTGCTGGCCACACCATTCCTGATCCAGGCCAGGTGCCATTGGCCTTTTTGGCCACCAGGGCACACTGCTGGCTCACGTCCAGTCAGCTGTCGACCAGTACCCCCAGGTCCTTTTCTGCCTGGGCACTGTCCAGCCACACTGCCCCCAGCCTGTGGCATTGCAGGGGGTTATTGTGGCCAAAATGCAGGACTCAGCACTTGGACTTATTGAACTTCATCCCACTGGGCTTTCCCCATCCATCCAATCATTCCAGGTCTCTCTGCAGAGCCCTCCTACCTTCCAACAGATTGACACATGCTCCCAGCTTAGTGTCGTCCACAAAATTACTAATGAAATACTCAATACCCTCATCCATGTTGTCAATAAAAATATTGAACAGAACACACGATGTTTTACCCAAATACAACTTTTTCCAGCATAAAGAGAACTATTTTCTTCCCTGTCCCAGTTTTCCCACAGCCAAACGTGACATCTTGGTGGGATATGTTGCCGGTGGAAGGAGCACTGCTGTGTCTCCAAGCCCTGCGTGTGTTGCAGTCTCCGGGATGGCAGAGGCAGGAGGCAGAGAGCAGCTCCTGTGCCAGCCTCTCCAAACCTCTGCAGCCTTCCAGCCTGGCACTAATCAGACACAACCCTCCTTCTGGCCGCTGAATGGGAATACGGATGGAAGATTTTCCAAGGCTGAATATTTATCTGGAGATGGTCACTACAGTTTTGGCAGGGAAACGTTATTTTCTATTGATTTAGGTAGAAACATAATTCCACTTTTAAAGTGAAGAGAAAATTTATATGCATGGTCTAATTACTGAGGGTCCTGTTTTGACCAATGAGTTGTGCAAATCATGAGAACTCGTGGCCTGTGTCTCTCCCTCACCCTATTAGCAAACATTAACTCTATTGATACATAAATAGATCTCAATTATTAAAAGACTGCTTTATGGTCTTATGGTTCATTTTTGTAGCAGATGGTGCTTTTTGTTGCTGATGCTGATCACATTTGTTTTCCAGTAGAATGTGCAACACTATTGACATAAAACTAAATTTAATATGTGAATATAAAATCAATTCCTGCATTCTGCGTAGGGATGTCAAAGTCCCAGGAGATCTGGCTTTGTCTGACAAGGCACAAACTCAGGTATTCTTTTTTTTACAGTCATATTGCCCAAAATATTTAATCATGGCTTTTGTTTTAAAATCTCAGCTCTTCATTCCCCCGCAATGCCTTTGCAAAGGCAAGCTGTCAGACAGAACCACTTTGAGTGTTCCACCTTTTCCTTCCAATCTTCCCCACGCACACTTAAATGGTGTAGTTATCCTATAAATCTAGTAAGAGGTCAAACTTTTCTTTTTCCACTTGCATGGGCAGCATCTCAAGTCCAGAGGCTTCCCAGTGCTGTCTTCTGTGGGCTGTGCCTGCATTTAGGTATTTCCAACTCACATGCAAGAAGAAGGGGTAAATCAAAATGTCACAAAAACCAGAAGATAACAATTTACATTCAAGATGTCAGGACAAGTCCAGAGAGCACCAATTTGCCTGTGAAAAGTGAAGACAGGTGACAATACTCCCAGGTGCCAGGGATCAGCTGTTGTAGATGAAACCCTTCCAGCTTCCTCTGCTGCTGAGGTTGTGTTTTGCAGGGGGGTCCTGCCCTGTGACTCCAGAAAGCCAAAATTGTATCCTGGGCTGAGCCCCCAGCGTGGGCAGCAGGGGAGGGATGGGGATTCTGCCCCTCTGTCCCTGTGCTCAGGTGAGACCCCACCTGCAGAGCTGCCCCAGCCCTGGGGCCCAGCACAGGAAGGACGTGGAGCTGCTGGAGAGAGTCCAGGGGAGGCATCAGGATGATCAGAGGGATGGAGCAGTTCTGCTGGGAGGGAAGGCTGGGAGAGTTGGGATTGTTCAGCCTGGAAAAGAGAGGGCTCTGGGGAGACCTTATTAAAGGGGGTTTCTAGAAAGATAGGGACAGACCTTTTAAACCAGAGAAGGGTAGACTCAGGAGAGATATCAGGAAGAAATTTTTTACCATGGTTGGTGGTGAAGCACTGGAAGAGATGGCCCAGAGAAGCTGTGGCTGCCCCTGGATCCCTGGAAGTGTCCAAGGAGAGCTTGGACATCGGAACTTGGAGCGACCTGGGCTAGTGGAAGGTGTCCCTGCCCATGGCAGGGGGTGGCACTGGATGGGCTTTAAGATCCTTTCCAACCCAAACCATTCTGTGATTCTATGAGTCAAAGGGGCAGTTGCTATGTAAAGAAAATGGAAATTTCTCCCTTGTGCTTCTCCCACCCTGCCCAGAACCCTCTTCCATCCCCGCAAAACTCCCAAGCAGCTCTGCAAAGCTGGGAATCAGCTCTGCCCAGATAAGCTCTGCCAGAGGAAAACTGCACTGTACCATTGCTTTTTCTCAAAGTGTTTGTTATTACTAAAACCAGGAAGCCTTTAATTCATCCTTTCCCCTTAACCTCTGTTTTGCTGATCTTGGATTAGAAATTGTAAGACCTAAGAAGAAAGCTAAGAAAGTACTCTGTTTGGGAATTAATTCTTCTTAAAAGGGAGGGCAGGTGTCCACTTGTTTCCCTCTCAGAATCTCTAATGCCTCTGAGCTCTCCTTAAAAAAAAAAAGTATTCTTTTTTCTTCAAGACTGTCTGGTTATGTGCAGCAGCAGCCAGAGAAAAGCAATCTCTGTATAATGAAGATGCTTTGCTTTGGGACTATCTCTGTGCCATAAATCTGTGCAGAGAGGTTTCAGGTGAAATCTCCTTTTTTAGCCCACTGTATGAAGTCCAGCTATTTTTCACCATCTCCTTTGATAAGTTTTACTGTAAGGGTACCTTTTAAAGCAGGTCCTAAAATTTTCGTTAGGGATGGGGTTTGCTGTTGAACTTCAGATTTTTTCATGTGTATTTTCTGCACCACCAAAGCTAAATCAAATCCATTGCAGAGAACACTTTTTGAACTTGTTAGCATGGATAGGTTATCTGCAAGATGGGAGGATAAAATTATTTACTTCCTAAAGCTCTTTTATGGCACAACCTGCCTGTGTTCAGTAGCTAAGTGCTCCTTTGAGATGATGCACAACCTTTTTTACTCTGCAGCATGCACCAGCTATTTATCTATGTCCCAATTCCATCCAAATTACTTCACGTTGCTAATTTCTACCATCATTTAAACTCTTATGGCTTTGTTTTTCCAGTAGCTGTTATTGTATTTGAATACCTTACACTGGCATCCGTCTTTCCTTTTTAGGGTATTTTTGAATCTATATTTTTCTCCAAGGTCTCAGTTTCGTTTGTGCACGCTGGCAGAGCCTGGTTTCTCATTCCTGATGAAGCATTTCCTTGTTTCCAATGTTAGTCTAAGAATTTTTTTTTAATCTTTTCCAGCTTCTCAGAGTCTTTATGCAATGTCCTAAAAAAAGAAAAGCAAACGAGGCTTTGCTCTTGCTCTACATGTGAGTATTTACCTTTTCACTGATATATCTCACTTCTAGACACATAAGAGATGCCAAGACATTGTTTGCCTTCTTGCTGCTACCAGACATTGTGCACATTGATCCTTCATCAATCCCAGGTCTTGCTACTGCTCAGTTTCACAGATTAATATTTTTATTTGTGCTGTAAAATCTGCATCATGTACTTCTGGTCTCCATCTCCATTTTTTCCTTTCAGGGGGGCATAACCACATCCCATGGAATCACACTGGAATTTAGGACCATGGAATAGGGATGCTTTGCAGGATGGTTGTTTCCTTTCAGCTGTTTCTGCACTTCTGTCACCTTCCCTTTCTTTCCCCCCTCTTTTTTTTTTTCACTCAGGGAAATACAATGAGTGACTCCAGCTGATGCCTTGGAATTCAAACTGCCAGAGATATCTGGGAATCTATTCTGTATCCAGTGATATAAAACACAGAATTTTATACCTCAAAGAAGGCCTCATTAGACCAAGTAGTGCCAGAGGCCAGAAGTCCACGGTGTATTTACCAGCCCAAAAAGTAGCTGGCAGGATTTGGTGGGAAAAGCACCCCTCTGGAGTGCCTGTGTAGAGCACTCTGTGTCCTGGGTGGTTTAATGTTGAATTTCTACATCCAGGAGCTGTCACAATATCTGTGCTCCCCTCCTCACAACATATTTCTTACCCAGAAGGATGTAAAGCATGAATTTAAGTAACACTCGGTACAAGGTGAGCTCTGACTTCAGCTGCCTGAATCCTGTGTTCAAGTCCTGTGAGCAGCCACCATGGCCATGCCTGAATCGTTATTTTTGTGCCTAAAACGATTCCAAAATTCTGCATCCCAAACCCATTTGTTCGTCCCTCTGACTGAAGGGGGGAGGCAGGAACCAAGAGCAGCTCAAGCACAAAAAAAAGGGGAAACCAAGTGAATCTTCCCGCTGGAATCGCAGCTCACTGATTTGTACCTCCCTTGCACCACCATCACCGGCAGAAGTTCTTCATTTCCACTTGAGCTCCCACGAAACAAAACAAACCATTCAGGAACAGCATGTGAGCTGGTGAGCTGTCAGGTCACGACGAGTGTTTTGTTTGCAAAACATCCATTTAGAACCTCATTACCCCAAATGAGCTCCACCTGCACTCCATTATGGCAGCTTCAATTTTTTTTTTTATTTATTTTTTTTTTTTCAAGTGCAGGAAAATTTCACCTTATCTAGAATCGAGTCTGTGAAACTGTAGGCAGTGGTGTTGGATGGGCCAGCTTAAATTAAGGTTTAGCTCAGTGGATGAAATGTGTAACAGGAGTAAAAAGGTCATACATGAAACACTGCATCATTACAAGTAATAGGGTCAGAGGCACTTTCTGCTAAGTGTCTCCTGACCTTGCTCAGCTCTCAGGCTGCAGAGACTTTTATAAGCTCAATATTCAAGGTTTTGCCAGGAAACAAAAATATTTTGTCTCTTTTGTTTCGTGAGGAACTGATTAATTTCCTTTGATTCCTTAAAAAATCTGAGGACAGTGAAAGAGATCACTGAAGATAAAGACAGGAACCCCACAGGGTGAGCATGATTCCCTCTTTGAGCAGGTCGTATTTATCCTAGAAGTTTTGAAATACAGAAAGTCGATATTTTCAATTTTAACAAATAATTATTTAGCAAGAACTCTCAACTTTCCTCTTATTCCACCTGCTTTTCTAAACACTTGTGGAGATGCTTAAAAGGCTGAAGCATTTTCATTTGTGCCTCGTCCTCCCATTAGATGTTTTCCAACCAGATTTTTTTCCAGTCAGCTGTTCAGACCCTGAGGACTGTTTTAATGTTCTATACCTGGAGGGTATTCTTGTCTTTCAATTTTCCCCTTGTTTCTTACACTTGGGATATTTGTCCTTTCACTAGGCCTATTGCAGTGTTTTAGTCCTAAAACATGGGTGGGTTGAAAGGTTCAGAACAGCACCTACACCCTGCTGGGCTGGAGGGTTTTTCACTGCATTATCATGTTTTCTTCCAAATCTTAAAGAAATGCCCCGTGATATTTTTGATATAATTTCATAGAGCCCTGATGACTCTCCATCTGCCAAATAATTACTTATTCTCTGATCATAAAGTCGCACAGAAACCCCTCCCAGATCATTCTCTCTGGTAGTTTAGTCAGAGACAGTACATTCCCAGTGAGGTATTTTAGTCTTGGATAAATAAACATTATCCAGGAGCCAGCATCACCATTGTGACACGGGATTCCTGTGCAGCTCAACTGGAATGTAATCAAATCTGAAGGGCCTGTGTAAGCCAAGGGAAGGGACTGCTCTCAGAGACCCTGCACAGGCTCTGCCTCGTCATCTCCATAACTACTTTTGATTATTAGTAGGAATATTTGAATTGTTTTTCTTAAACCTGCAGTCACACCCAATTTTTAGAATCTTCCAGCGCAGAAGAAATGATATTTTTGTTCATCCAAATGCAGCTTTCCCTATATTTTACTAATAAGATTTTTGGCCTAATCTGTCTGTATCACTCATATTACGAATGCAAAAATTCATTAATACATGTTAGCTTTAAACCTGCCAATCAATGCAAATTATATTAAATGATATGTGGTGGTTTATATATTTGAATTATTGCCACCACCAAATGAAAAAATATGCTGCTTCAAAGCAGAGAGAGGACCCATGGCATAGAATAATAGAAAAAAGAGCCAAAGGGTTTATTAAATTTGACACCTAATCTTTCCATCAAGCTTATAAAAACACCACTGTTCCACAGCAGTGACCCAGAGCATTGCAGCAGCATTGCAGCAAGACGTCGTGTTCTCAGCCACTGCTGTAAAAAAAATGCTATTTTAATATAAATGGTGAGCAGGTAGTTCTTATTTATTTTGCCATACAACTGTTGCCTTTTTCTTGGTCTTAAAATTAGGAGCCAAACATGGTTAAAGGCAAAGAGGTTTTTACCTTGGTATTTATTTAGGGATCCTTGGTGCACCACATCGTCCAGGTGGAGTGTGCCGAAATGCACGCCGGAATGCACACCCACGATAAATAGTGTATACAACTGATAGGCCTTGCAAATTAGCTTATCTATCAAAGATTCCCCCATGAGACACTTGAATGAATCCCCCATTCCGAGGAATCTTTCCCTTGGAAGGGCTTATCTTAGTTTACAGAATGTGTTTTAGGGAGGACTTTGGTGTTTAGGGCTTTCTGACCCTTAGGAGCGAGGCTTCCAGGGTGTTTGGTCTCCTGGCTAAACAGAACATTGGGTATTAGACTTAGGGAATTACAAGTGTGTGGGCTTAAAAGCACTAAAGTGACATAAAAGTTATGTAAAAGGTTATATAAAGGGGTATAAAAGGGGTATACAAAAAAGGCAAAAAATCATCACGGCATCACAACCAGATCGCTGTCATGGACCATCCTGAAAGGCTGCTGCACTTCAGAGTGTGAAGCACCGTCATAAATCTGGGAAGATGGCTACAATTATAATCAGAAGGCACTTTACCTAATATCAAGAGGCTAATCCTGTGGTGTTAAGCATTGTGTTGCTGATTTAGCATCTTAACAGCAAAAGGTGCAATCCCACAACACGCCAAGCTCATGAAACCTTGTCAGAAAACTGTTGCACACATAAAGAACCCAGAGCTGCTCTTCTGGGTTTGGTCACATCAATCTCTGAACTGTGTAACAGCTCAAATTTTTGCACTTGCTACAGGAAGCCCTCATTAGTAATAGAGTGAAAATTGTTATATAAAAAAAAGACATTGCTGGCACCTCCTGTTTCCTTTAGCACTAGGCCTGCCCTCCCAATGTTCCTCTGCATCCCAAAGCTGGCAGGTTTGGTCTTTCCCAAGGTTTTGGGAAGGGGGGATTAACCACGTGCAGTTACCACCTTAGAAATTTTCTGGGAATATTGTGATGACTGCGGTGAAGGATTTGTTCTCAGTCTTGGAGTCTGCCTGAGACTTTTACTAATAGTAGTTTTTTGGGGTTTTTTACAAGTAATTGTAAAAATCATGTACCTTGGGTGACCAGCTGGTAAATAGATTTGTGTAGTTTCAGTGTGTAACTTTCCTGCAAAAAGCTGATTTTTCCCCATCGTGCTCAGCACAGTGATCATGTGCTAACCCAAACATTTTGGTGAATTTAAATCAGTGTGTTGTCCAAGATTTTAATTTCAGTACCTAAAGTGGGCCAGGTGCTTAGTTGCTTTAATCCATCTACTTCTGTCAAAATCAATTATTCTGATGCAATACCAATGCAGGATTGTATCCACTACAATTTTATCAACCTATGGTCAGCAAAAAAAACCTCAACTATTTTTGCTGAGGATGGAGATGAGACATTTATTTCAAAGGCTTTCTATTTTTAACTGTGGCTCTCTTGTTTTCTTCCCTCTTCATGGATGAATTTTATGAGCTGCTGGACCTGTCAGCTGAAATGACAAATTCCTATTACAATCTCTGTTAATTTTTTGAGGTAGATGAATGTGTAAATTAGTGCATGTAAGTACACAGATTACAGATATAGGGAGTTTGATTGCTATGCTTTTCCAATTCCTTTTTCTCTTCTTTTTCTACCATTTCTATAGCATGCATGTGCTATATATTAATTTTCAAACCCTTTAACAGCTACTGAATGACCTTAAAGTTGACATCTAATAGGGAATCTGTTTACCTATATTCCTTACCAAACTCTTCATTGGAATAGGCAATTTGGACTCTTTATCTTTTTTAAATAAGTTGGTGGGTTAAAATAAATAAAGAGCTGTTTTTTCCCATGGAATGGCTGATGACAGAGCTTATCTGACTTTGTACATTGTACTGATTTAAAAGGTCTCCCTGGTAGTAGCTGTGGGTTTTTTCTCCACTGTAAAGTCATGACACAAATATTTTCTAACTTTTTACCATGAAAAGACCCTGTTAATGCCAAAGCAACCACCATGAAAGGAGAGTTGGGTTAATACACAGTGGTGTGTGTCAAAGATGTAATTGTAGTGCCAAGGAGAGTTTGTATATCCTACGTTTCTAATTTTTCCTTTGAAGAAACTACAAGATAAATGAATTTTTTGTGTTCTTTTTCTGTTAAAATGGATATTAACAGGCATACACAGATCTTTCTGGTCTGGAAAAGCAGCACAAATATTTCAGATCAGCAGGGAAACCTGAGTAGTTACACCTTTGCTGAAGATGAGACCAGACACCCATTGCAATGAAACTTTTATTGTTTGTGGCTCGTTTACTTTTCTTATTTTATAATTATTTCCTGGCTCACCACAACAATCCTCAGCTTCTACTCTACTGTCCCATTTCCTCCTAAAGCATCTAATCTGGATGGACAACTTACTCATGGCAGCAATGCTTGGACAAGAACCATGGAGAAAATTATCCTGAGCATATTCAAGGTGGGCAGATGGTTCTTATGACGTAACACAGGGAAAACTACAGGATTACTTATGGGTGTTATTTGTCAAGTTATACCAATAAAGAGAAGAAGAAGAAAAAAAAAACCTTTAAAATTGAAATTTATCCAACCAGCCAGTTTGAAAATTATATTTATGTTACAAACAACATCTTTTTGAAGTTCAGTGGAAAGTAAGGTGTAGGCTGCATTAGGTGTTCTAAACCCTGGGCTAGGAAACTGTCTCCAACAAAACTGAAAGATTGAAGGAAAGGGGGACAAACAGGCTTATATGGGTTTCCCTAAGGATAAAACCCTTTCTGGATGGAGATGAGAAGTGAAATGCTTGAAATATTTCCATAGCTCCCAGAAAATACCTCTGCATTTAGAAAGATGACATTGCTGCTTAAAAAGACACAAAAGACTTTGAAGAACACATTTATTAAAAAAAAAAAACCACAGAGAGTGAAATTAAAATGATGAGCATCACCATAACTCCTGTCGTTCTGGTCTGTTCCTTGCTTGTTTCACAGAGTCTCAGGCTCCTGACAGGCTCCCTGCCTGCTCTTCTTTACCTGCTGCCTTGCAGAGAGAACAATTTTGCTAAATCCTACCAGAAGGAACATGGGTACAACTGACCCAGGTCTGAGTCAGGTGAGTGCAAGCTCCATCAGCCTGATTTCCTACAATGCAGGAAGCCACCACAAACACTGCTGGGGATCTCCCCACACGTGTTTTCCTTTCATATCCCATTCAGCACACCTGCTGAATGCCATGCTGTTATTTTATGTCACTGTCATGAACTGCAACATTGGCCTCTGATGGTATCGGGTATTCTGAATCAGAAAACCTCAAAATAACACCACTTTTGGTACAGCCAAAGCTGGGGCTCTAAGGAAACTCTGGGTAAAAGCTGTGGGTCGTGCAGTCATGAAAAGCCAAATATTTGGCCGTGCTAATGAGGCAGATTGGTGGATCCAGAAAGGCAGATGAAGAAGACGTGCTATTAATCACCAGTCATATAATTATCTGGAATATCATTTAAATGGAGATTCCAAAAGACCAAAATATGTTCCAGAGAGGCTGCTTTCTGAATCAGGTTTGAGCCAATCAGTGGAGGGAAAAAAAAAAACCCAAACCAACAAAAAACCCCCAAACCCAACCAAAAGAAATGTAAAGAGCAAAAATTATGACTCTTCGTCTCACAAATTTTTGTCTCTAAAGGTTTTCATGTATCTTGGATATTGTATACACTCAGTCCAACCCTGGAAAGCACCAAGGAGATAAACATGGAGGAACCCTCTCTTAGAAGTGTTTTCTCAGAGCATCAGAGGCCTTCCAGTCATCAGATGCCCACTAGGATCACCAGACCTCTTAATGACACAGGGCTGGCTTGGAGTTCCTCTGTAGAAACCAGCCCAGCACATTTCTGCACAGACCCTATCCAGCTCCTAAGGGTCTGCACCCTGCCATTACAGCTGCTGTGTGGCAAACTGCAGCTCCTAAGGCAATCTAAAAACCCCAGGAAGTCAGGAAGGCTGAATGCCAGCTGCTATACAATACAGAAAGGTGATAAGGATGTTGTGATTGATTGGGAAAAAGCCAGAGGTAAATCAAGCCCAGACAGGACTGACAGCAAACTCCCGTATTTGTCTGTCAAGATAAGATTCTTACATACACAGAGCATTGAGAAAACATTTTGTGAAGAATAATATAAGCATAAACCTATTCTCATGGACATGCATTATTATTCCTAGAGGGAAAAAAAAAGAAGACGAATAAAATTAGGAGATGTTGAGAAACCACAGATTTGGGAGAAAATAGTGAAAGATATTTGCGGTTTCAAAGGTTAGGTTTCTCTGATCAATCTGTGCTGATTGTGCCTCCCGGGATTGGAATTTCTGATGGTCAGGTAATTTTAGTTCATGCCACTTTTACTGACACTTAGATGCAATGAATAGGTGCCCAAACTGCTTTTTATGCTCCACCTAAATAAAATAAGGAAACAGAATTTGAATTCAAAACAGGAGTGGGTTTTTAAAGTGCACCTGGTCATCACCATCACTTACTGCACTTTGGTTTTCACCGTGGAGCAACCCTGGAGCTCCCAAACTGGGATCCTTATTAACAAAATTAAACTAAGAGATTCATTGTAAATGTTAGCAGGCAGGCAGTCCAGAGCTTTAATCTATCTAAAGTAAGCTCATCTCTCTTCCTGAAACACTCATGGTGAAGTTCCACGTCCTCAACACTTTTGTTGCACAGATCCTCTCTGTTTCTGTCACACCTTTTGGGATTATAGGATTTTCCAATTCTCAGTGGGCATTACAGAGTCATTATGGTTGGAAAAGACCTCAAACACCACTGAGTCCATTAACCTGGTTTGGGATTCAGATGTCTCTGATCCACAAGTCCAGCAGACAACTCAAAAGAGGTTGAAAGACAGATTTAATGCCTTTGCTGGCTGCGATCTGTCAGTCACCAGCATGACTATAAAATTATATTATAGTATGATCTATATAGCTGAAGGAAGTGTGTCCTGCATCTCTAAACCTTGAGCCTGCCCTGGAAGCTCAGCAGTAGTTTCCATTTTAAGGCTCTGTTCAGCTCCAGATTTCCACAGACAGTTGTGTTCCCAAAGCCTCCAGTGGAGAGAAGCTGCACCACATGGTGCTTGAAAACCGCCGTTTTCAACCCAAAGCAAGCTTGGGCTCTTCTGGTTCTGAACATCATGTGAAGACAGAGACCATCTTCTCCTTTCCTTTGGAGCAACAGGCCCCAAACTAGAAATCATGCTTCTGGAATTGTGATTGCAAGTGGTGTTATGAATCCAGCCACAAATATAATATGAAAACTGCTATCCCAAAACCCCTGTTTTCCTGAAATGTGAAAAATGTGAATTATTACTAGGATGGTTCTAAAACCCTCAAAGACAGGCTTCTTACTATGGAGGAATTATGCTGAAGTAAAGGCACAATTTCCCATTTTGTGTAGCCAGTGTATACAAAAGGAGACAGTCAACTGCATGCGTATGAGGCTCTTTATCTGTCTCTTCTCTTCTGAAGCCTTTATTTTTTGGCAGTGTTTGGGGTTTTTTAAAAAAGGGAGTGAAAGTTACTCTTCAGTCTGAAATTAAAACAATATTAACTACCACCTTCCCAAACTCCCCAACTCCCCAAACTGCTGTGATCTGCATTGAAAAGCGAAAATATCAGATTTTCATGTAGTGCGCTCTCTGGTGAGCCTCCTTCCCTCAAAATCACGCTTGGAGAGAAGCTTAGAGTGCTTTGTGAGTTTTTCAGCCTACCACTGTGCAGGTGGTGTCATTAGGACTTCAGAACAGAGGCAAATTATCAAAGCTGATAAAGTCCTGGGGAATATTCTACTGCAGTTCTCTTGGTGAGAGCTGATGAAGCTGCCACACCAAGAAGAGAGGACCTCTTCTCTCTTGTCTTTGTGTTTAGTTCATTGCCTCCACTGAAAACTTATGAAACGTACTTGCCAGAGTTTTGGGGGTTTTTTTCCCCAATAACATCTTTAAAATATACTAGAGCAGACTCTCTTTACATATTACAGGCTCTCTAGTTACATACAGATTTTGGCTATGCCTCAGAAAGAACTCAGGCATGTTTTTTAATCCGTTTCTCTTCAAGAATGTATTTGGGCACCTGAGCAAAGGCAAAAACACAGGTAAGTTTTATAAGAAGAATCAGGTAAACTCAAAACCTGAACTGAGCAAAGGTGTCTCTTCATGCAGTGATGAGTCCATCGGGAAAGTCAGTTCTCCTTCTGTTTTACTCTTCCCTCTTCCTTCAGAGAAAAGGTGTAGACAAAGCTGCCCATCAGCAATGTTGGTGGTGCCTCTGTGAAAATGTGTTTAAGAAAGGGAAAAAATTCTGGACAGGCAGAGGAGTGGGGGAAAAGATTGTGAGAGACAGCCCAGCTGACACTGAGGTCAGTGGAGAAGGAGGGAGAGGAGGTGTTCCAGGTGACTGAGATGAAATCCCTTGTGGAGAAGAAAACAGTGGAGCAGGGGAGAAGTGTGAGGTGGAAGGAGAAGCAGAAAGGAGCTGTTAGGGACTGACCACAACCCCAAGTGTGGTCACAGCATCCCCCTGTGCTGCTCAGCAATGGGGGAGGAGGTAGAGTGATGATGGAATGAGGTCCAGCATGGGAAAATGCAAGGAGGAGAAGGTGCAGTTTTAATTTTCTGTCGTTCTTCCTGATTTATCAACTCTATTTTTAACTGGCAATAAATTAAATTAATTTTTCCCAAGTTGAGTATGCTCAGCCCATGAGAGTAACTCATAAGTGGCCTCCCCATCCTTATCTCAACCCATCCAGATTTTTCATCTGATTTTATCTGCCTGCCCTATTGAGGGGACGTCCCTTCCGAGGGGCAGTACTGATGCAGCTCTGATCTCTGCTCTCCGTGACAGTGACAGGACTCAGGGAATGGCTGGAGCTGTGTCAGGGGAGGGTTAAGTTGGATATCAGGAAAAGGTTCTTCCCCCAGAGGGTGCTGGGCACTGCCCAGGCTCCCCAGGGAATGGGCACGGCCCCGAGGCTGCCAGAGCTCCAGGAACATTTGGACAGTGCTCCCAGGGATGCCCAGGGTGGGATTGTTGGGGTGTCTGTGCAGGGCCAAGGGGTGGTCTGGATGATCCTGGTGGGTCCCTTCACACTCAGGATATTCTGTGATTCCATGAGTGGAAGTGGCAGGGTGAACATCTGGCAGCTGGCCAAAGCTAACTCACCACTGGTATAAATTATTTCTGTGACAGGAGGCACACGGAGCAATTTCTGTGTGGTTTGTGTGTAATTACTACCAGCTGCAGTGCTGAAGGGTTAGGTCTTTGTGAATGTGGGTAGAGATCTTACCTTTACGATGATGGATTACCAAAAGATGTTTTAAAGAGATCTTTCTCAAGATACTTACAGATTAAATTTAATATTTTTTGAGAAGACAGAGAGCCTGTCTCCAGGAAAAGTTTCCTGTGATCAAATAAGCCTGTGTTTAATGCTGGTCAGAGACATCAGTCATCATAGTGATGTGTTTTGGGAGAGGAATTTTCAAATAACAGTGGACCACATCTGAGTAGGATGAGAAGAATTTTGGATGTCAAAGTGGATTTTCATGGAGAAGCTAGCGGGATCAGTCTGCATGTTCTTTAGCTAACTCGAATGAAAAATCCTGTAGAAAACTTGTTGGGATAATGGTTTTCATTTTCCAGCACTGCAAGACGTTGCAGGTGATGATGCAGTAATCACTGTGCAAACAGCACAACTTCAAATTACTTCGTTGTTCCAATTGCTGATTTGCAAATGGAAAATACTCCCAGTGCTGTTATAAACAGCAGACTCGCTGGAAGACTGTGCAGAAGAGTTCTTCTTTGCCACTTGCCAACTTTACAGCCCTACAGGAAGAGAAATTGACTAATCCACTGTAAAGTGCACCACAATTACCTGTGACAAACATAAAATATTACTTTATTTATTAGTGGTGTGGTTTAACCTCAGCCAGTGACTGAGAACCCCTCAGCTGCTCACCTACTCCCCAGCCCCTCCAGTGGGACACGGAGAAGAATTGGAGCAAGGTAAAACCCATGGGTTGAGATAAGAACAGTTTAATAACTGAAATAAATTAAATAATAATATAAGGAAAAGTCCTTGACTTAGGGTAAAGGTTTGCTGAGCAACAACCAAACCATCAGTGTGTGATTCATGTTGCTCTCATTCTAAAGACAAAACACAGCTCTATACCAGCTACTAAGAGGAAAATGAACTCTATCCCTGCTGCAACCGGGACAATTAAACACTTTTATATTAACTGTTGCATGTGGTACCTTGCAGAATAAGACCATCTACATGCAAACATGAACTGAATGAAATGCAAAAAAATGTCTGAAAGACATTTATCTATAGATAAATTTCCATATTTCTATAGAAATATTAACATTTAAAACCCCCCTAAATATCTGGTGGCCATCACTCTGTATTGCTATGTTCATTTCTTCACAGGCTTCTAAAAATGAAGGGGACTTTTTATTTTAGGGATTCTGCAGTTTGGAAGAAGTGGAAGATTTGAGTAGTCTTGGTTGTGTTTTTATTTTTTAATTTTTTTTCAGTTTAATGGCGGGTTTATGTTAAGTACAGTTAAAATGAAATCCTTGAATGTATTTACAGTTGAAGTTGTAAATTGTATTTACAATTGAAGTCAACTGATTACAGTTGAATGATTTCAAGTTGGCAGTGAAACGCCTGGTAAAATCTGTCAGAAATTGGAAAATTGAGCATGAACATGAACATGAACACGAGAAAAGAAATTTTTCCCTGACCTAGAATTAAATTTTTGGTTATCAGGCTTAATTCAGGTAGCCAGCAATCTGCAAGGCTGGGTTCAGAGTATCTGATTCAGCAACAAGTGTCTGTCTACCCAACGTGGTTCTAAAAAAGAAATATTCAGAAACCCAAATATTCACTGACAACTGAGACTGTTAGCTAATGTTCTGAATAAAAATGTGTGTATTTTGACTCACTTCTAACTTGCAATCAAATCAGGAACGATTTTACAATCTTATTTTGCTGACATTATGGAAAACATGTATTTCTACACCATCTTGGATTGTCACATGTTTTAATGACTCTTTTAATAGGAAACATAAAATAATGTCTTAGACACAAACAGGTGGCTGTATGGGTAGAAGTGCTCACTGTGTGATGGCATTCCATGGATCAGCAGTGTCTCCTCTCCTGCTGTGCTCTCCTGAGCTCTGCAGGGGCTGTGTGAGCACCCTCACAATGAGCCAGAACTCCTTAACCCCAAAATCCCTGCCCCGGTAGGATCAGGGAGTGTGGTGGAGGGTTAAGGTGGTGATGATAGGATCCTCCAGTGATCCTTATCAATTGCGTGCCTAAGTGGGTGATGAACCTGCTGTCACCCAGAGCAAGCTGGGTGCTGCACAACCCACATTGCACAGCACGTTCTTGGGGTTCCACAGGCCCTTGCTGGGGTGATAAAGACTTTTAGCTTCCCAAATAAATCTCCATCTGCATAACTTCCGAACTGAGCTTCTCTGAAAATGTTAAATATCGATGAATGTTGTTACCCATCTCCTGCAGCTGCTCTGCCGACCCCTCCCCACTTCACCAGCCCCACACAGACTTCTTAGCAAAACTGCAGCAAAAGAGGCCAGCTGAGCCTCCCTGTTTCTGTGAAAGGCTTTTTTTGTGCGTGTTCAGCCACAGGCAGAGTAGGGGGAGATGTGCAAACTGTGCTCAGTTATCAAGGAAACAAATGACCGAAGGAAAGGGCAAACACAAACAAACAGAACTCACCAAGCAGAGGGACACGGCGGTGATTGGCAGCTGCTCAGAGGATGAAACACTGCAGCAAACCTCAGCTTAATAATATTAGTGCTTTTTGTGTGAGAATGTGCTCCCACCTTCTCAAGGGTTTGTTCTTCTTTTCTGTGTTTTACTACGTTTATTAGGAACATAGAAAACCATTTATTTGACAGACTTTGAGACTAGTGAAAAAGGAAAGCTTAGTGGAGCTGCAGTATTTGGCAGACAAGTGTCAAAAGCTCCACAAGTGCTAAGGCAGAACGACTTCTCCATCTCCAAACCTGGTCCTGGGGCCTGGGGAGAGCCAACTGACTGGGTTAAGAGCTCACCCAGCTGCTCCTTCTCTCCTCCTCACCTCCCTCCCCTCCCCAAAGCAGGATGGGAGAAGAGAACAGGAAAGGCAAAAGTGAAAAAAAAGCTCATGGACTGAGACGAAAAGGGTTTAATGACTGTAGAAAAACTACCCCAAAATGACAACAAAAGTAAACCAGAACCCCCAGCTGATGCCAAGGCAATCCCTGACCACCTCCCACTATCAGAGTGATGCCCAGCCAGGCTATGAGCAGTGGCTACTTTGGAAAATTGGTGGTGCCTACTTTTGTTAGAAGTGACTTGTTTTGAAGGTGTGGCAGTAGAGGGGTTTTTTAATACTCCACTGATCTTTTTTTCCTCCTTTTGTGAAAGGAAAATTAATTTCCGAGAATTCTTTTTGTTGTTGTTGTTGTAAAACAAGATGAATATCCTTGCCTTTGGCTTTCTTATTTTAATTATACAGAAAAAATTGGGTTTTTTAAATAATTCACAAATTACTGAAACAGTAAATGTTTTCTTCATTTACTTGTGGCAGCAATTTTTTTTTTTATTTGCTGTTTGTGCAAGTCTTTGCATTAAAAACACAATAGTGCTAACTATTGAATTTGGAAAAAGAATTGTGCTAAGGTTATTTCTTGAGAGTAGAAAACGATTGGAGCACTAACTGTAAGGTGCAGTTGTAGGGTATAGACTGATTAAACCATACCCACCATATTTGGATTAATACACAGACCATCTTCCAGCTCCAAAGTCAATTCAGATTCTAATCGTGCCCCACTCTCTAGAAAAAAAGCAATTGCCTACATCTATTCTCCCAATAAAATATATACATAATGCCAATTATATACTGACAATTAATTGCCCAATAACTTCCAGGTGGAGAAGACCTTCAAGTTCCTCTAGACAGTCCAAACAGTGCTCGCTGAGAATATTTCCTCAGGGTTGTTTTGTTGTTATCCTGTAGGGTTTTTTTTTTACTCAGCCATTTAAAGTGCACAGCAAACAGGAACATTGAGATTATCCCATGTTAATACATTTTGTCAGCGTTACTTTTCATGTCTTTATCTGAAAAAAAACCCAAACAAGCAGGAGAACAGATGTCTGGATTCTTAATGTCCAAACAGGAACAAGACAGTGTTCTGCTGTGTCAGAGTCATGCCAAAAAGTGAATGTTATTTCTAGGCTTGGGGAAAATCAAGGCAGCTGTCTCGAAATGGAACGTATCTCTTTTTTGAACCAGGTTCTGAGATTTCATTTGCTTTCTCTCCAACCTCATTTAAAGAAATACATCTTAAACATGGCTCTCTGGTAAAGGCATTTTGCAACTCTTTAAAAGTATAAATTCCTGCTGCCATGTGATTCAGCAAAAGGGCTGAAGCCCTCCTTGTCTGCTGAAGTTCTGAGTGTGTGCTCGCAAGCCAGCCGATTCCAGAGTGCTTCACAAAACCCACGTGGGCTTTGTGCCCTGCTGCTTTGACGAATGGAGACCGTAATCAAATAAATGATGGAAGAGGCATTTTTTTTACTGCCTCCTTTCCTTTGTGACCAAGAAGAGAAGCTGGCATCTGCCTGCTCTCAGCCCCCAGCAGCTGGGAGGCAGTAGAAGTGTCAAAAGGGTGATGGCTTCTGCTGACAACACACGTACCTGTTGTGTGCCATAATGCCTCAACCCAGAGTGCTGCAAGGCAAGAACTGTGAAAAGCAGAAAAAAAGAATACACAAGTTTTATGCATCTATTGCTTATTTTTCTTATCGTTATGTTTGAGTTGGAAATTAAGTAAATGGAGTTCATCCATACCAATTCTTTGTGCTTTTTCTATCTCATTAACTCCGTAGCCTGGGCAAATGACAAATGCTTGTAAAATTACTGTGTTTTAAGTGCAGGCTAGAGACTGGAAATGCATGGAACAGAATGTTCAAGAAACTGTATTGTTCTTGTTCTTTGTCATTAGTGGCCATGTAGTTTGATTCTTATGAGTTAATGACACATAATAACAAAGGTTATTTTCAAATCCTACTACAGATCTTTCGCTCAGCTCATTTCTGTGGGAGATAACCAGATTTATCGAGATAATGCAGCAGATGTTATTCAGGGAATGACTATCAAATGGAACCAATATCTGTAAAATAATCTATTTTCTAAATGCAAATCGCATTCTCTGCAAGTTTTTCTTCACAGCACAGCCACTTTGTAAAACTCTACCCTTCTATTGTGCAATTCCTTGACACTATAAAGAATCCACTGAACTTCACTTGACTCCATCACCCTTCCAAAACCTCATTTTTTTCTGAAAGTGTGTCTTGTTCTTTTACATGTCCCACAGAAAATTCACTGAGGGGTCTTCTATTCATTTCAACTCTTCTTCTGTCCTACACCATTAATTCAAAGGCATTTCAGATCCGAACTCTCTAGGAGGAGACTTTTTGTGTGAATACCTTGCCCAGTCTGGAAGGGACTCCTTTCTGACTGCACAAAAGTAGCACAGCACCAACTGGTAGGAGTTTTTCTAAGTCTGTGTGCCAAGGTCAGGTGGGACTAAAACCCAGCAGAAGACGCATGACTTTTTTATTTAAACACGAGCACACTAAAATTACACCTCGATTCCTCTACAAACCTGCTGAGGTTGGTGCTTCTCACACTGCTTGTAGAGTCAGTGGTTGTGGGAGAGAGGCCTCCATTCTATGTCTATCATATCAACTTCTGGGAATACAGATTATGCTACTTTCATAGGGCAGTCCTCTTTGTACTGGGCTGCTACACTAACTGAATAAATTTTTCTTAAGGAAGACAGGCATTTAACAGGGACTTTTGTGATTTTCTAAAGTCCAGTTAGCAAGAAATACCTGAACACATCAGAGGATATTTTAAAAATGGCAAACCCGTATTTTTGCCTGCATGGCTATTTGTTATTGAAACATGGCCAAGATAGTAACAGAAATTGTAGAAAAAAAATAGTAATAGAGTCAGTAACATATTGCAGAACGTTGCTGTTGTCACTGTCCCACGGATTTGAAGACAATTCATTTTCTGTTGACCTTTTCAGTTTTAATGTCAAGGCTGGGAACGCTTGATGGTCACCTGATTTTACCTCTTGTGCCGTGTGATGGCAGCCATCACTCGCTTTATGTGCTAAGAATTAACAGCTATAAACAAAGCCCATCACAGGACAGCCATCAAACCCCTCCGTTCCCTCTTAGACATGGTCATTTCTCCAGGCTGCAGTGCAAGGAGAGAACCTCACACCACCCTACCTGGCATAGATGACAGCAGCTGTGAAGATTCAACAGAATATCCTTGAATCTTGCAAGAACAGGGGTCAGTAAGTTGGCAGCCCCTGGAGAAGCTCATGCCTCCACATCTCAGGTGCTGTTGTATCCCTCCTAGACGTACGTGTCTGGCTGTGTCTGCTGAGTTCACGTCACCTTACAGGTCTTGCCATTGATACCTTCTGAAAGCAGTAGAGAAATACCACCTCTCCAAAGAGGTTGTTCTGTCTCAGCAAACTGGTGACAGCAAGAGCCTGGAAAAAAACCCCAGCCTTTAAGTTTGTCTTCTGCTGCCAAAGGACAGGGCAAGCGAATAAGCAAACATGGTTTGTTTCTTTGATATTTGGGGAAAAAAAATAAAGAAATTCTACAGTACTAGTTCATTTTCTGTAAGTGAAATGCTGGGAGATCTTAAAAATAATCTCCTCTGCAAGTGAGGAAAAACTCAGTGGGTATAATTTTATTCAAGTGAACCATATCTCTGTTAAACCAAAAATGTATGGGTGGAAATAGGTTGGTGGACAACAAGCTGACCATGAGTCAGGTCCATCTCTCTGGCGGCAACAGCAAATTGGGCCTGGACGGAGGGGGACCATCCCATTGTGCTCATCGTGCTGCACCCACGCTCACAGAGTGGTGTGGGTTGGAAGGGACCTTAAAGGCCATCTAGCTCCAACTCCCCTGCCGTGGAACACCCTCCATGACGAGCCTGTGGAAGAAACCTGGAGCTCTGTGTCCAGCTGTGGTCCCCACAATTTGAGAAAGAAGCAGAAAGACAGGAGAGGGACTGAAGGAAGTCTATGAAGGTTCTCAGAGGGCTGGAGAACCTGTGAGGAAGCACTGAAGGACTTAGGTCTTCTTTCCTTGAAGAAGAGAAGGCTTGGGCGGACCCTACCATAGCCACTGAAGAGAGCAGATCTAGTGGCACCAGGGCAAAGTGCTGTGGTGCAGAGCACAGCGTGGGGAGTGTCCTGGTCTGGGGGGACCTCAGAGCTCTGCGAGGGGCTGAGTGGGCTGAGCAGTATCAGCAGTATGAGAGAGAAACTGCTGGAATCACTCCTCACCTTCCCTGGCACAGGCCCAATGTGCAAACCGGACACAAGATTTGGGGGATTCCTGATCCTCTCCCTGCCTGTCTGAATACAGGGACTTGGGGGATTGGTGATAAGTTCCTGCCCAGCTGTGGTGATTTGACCTTGGCTGGACACCAGGTGCCCACCAAGCTGCCCTACCCACTCCCCTCTCCAGCTGGACAGTGGAGAGAAAATGAGATGGGAAACAACTCATAGGCTGAGATAAGGCAGCTTACTGAAACAAAAGTGGAAGGTTGTGTGCTCTCACGCAAAGAGAAATCCCAAAGATTTTATTCTCTACTTCCCATCAGCTGGCAAGGTTCAGCTTCTTCCTGGGAAGCAGGACTCCAGCACATGGAGCTGCTGCTCTGGAAGGTAAACGTTGTAAATAACACATCCTCCCCCCCACTCAGCTTTTATCTCTGAGCTGATGTCGCATGGTCTGGAACATCCCTTTGGTCAGTTTGGGTCAGCTGGCCTAGCTGTGTGCCCTCCCAGGATCTTGCCCACTCCCATTCCCAGATGGCAGGGAATGCTGAGAGACAGCGCTGAGGCTGTGCCAGCCCTGCCCAGCAGGAGCCAAAAGTGGTGTGTTATCTGCACCTTTCCAGCTCCCAGCGCACAGCACTGAGGGCTGCTCTGGGAACAATGAACTCCAGCTCAGCCAGACCCACTACACCAGTGGAGCAGAAGCATCTCCTCTGTGACCGGGTGTCCCTGATAGGATTATAAAGAAAAACTCTAAATATGGCACATTTGTTTCTGTAATGAGCAAATACAGGGCCTGTTTAGATACGCGGGTCAATTTATGGGTGCAAACAGTAGCTAGAAATGAAACTCATGAATATGTGAAACATTGTTTCCCAAGCAAAATATGAACTCTGGACACAGGCAATTAAGCATTCCCTGTGTTTTCTGGATAAATATGCAAATTTGACATTCAAATAGGACTTCAAAAAAAAAAAAATTCACCCAAGTTAAAGCACTAAGAACATAAGCAGCCCAAAGCTTAAGTCTTTTTGCTCTAACTTTAATTACTTGCCATAATTCCAGTTAAGGGCAAGGCACTTCAGTAGGTTATCATTTTGCTCCTCCCAACTGTTTCAAAAGTCAAGTACAGTTTCCCCTGACAAATCACACAGTGGATGGAACTTTTAGATGGAGAATTTACAGCAGAGCAGCATGCAGGGAATTCATTATGGCTGGGAGAAGGAAGTCGCTGCAAGAAGGTGTCAGTATTGTTTGCATAATAGGTTTGCCTGTTGCAAACTAAGGGTAACTACTGAGCTTCCTTAGTAAATTACATACATTTTTCAGTAGCTAAAGAGAAGCACTTAGAAGGTTCTGGAAGAAAGAGGCCCAAAAGGCTGATCATATGAAGTAGAAAAAAAAATGTTGTGGGATATAAGCTGTTAAAATTTGTTTACCAACAGAGATGCACACTGCTGTTAAATGCAGATTTACAGGATAAAGGACTCTAATGACCTATAATTCAGGGCCACGAGGATTTTGGGAAGGGAGAATTTGATGTGCCACTCCCTTCTCACATAATGCTGCTGCACAGGGTCCCAATCTGGATTTAGCATTTTTGGTGGTAATGTGAGTTTCTGCCTCGTTCAAGTACAGTTTGTTCCATTGTTTGTGACCTCAGTATTCTGCCCTGAGATGAGATTTTATCATATCATGTTTTAAGGCCATAGGTTATTAACACCACTGAACAAAAGGCATCACAGTCCTCTACAACTCTTTAACTCTGTTTCAGAATGATTTTAAGGGCTCAAGTCAAACTGTGGCAGCAATTAGGTCTTGGAGTTGACCACAGGGAAAGACCTGTCTTGTAATTCCAAAGTAACTTTTTTAACCTTTAGGTAATGGACATAATCTCTTCTGAGCCTGTTCCAGTGGAATGTGTCCCCACCTGTGGCAAGGGGCTGTAATTAGATCATTTTTAAGGTCCCCTTCCCAACTGAATTATTCCATAATTCTATGATTCTATGAAGTGAATAATATCAGAATATTCTTATTAAATTTAAAGTAGAAAAGAACCAGAAGAGTTGACACTAGCTGAGGAAACCAAGCTGTCCTGCTCTGTAGGTGAAAGAAGGAAGGAAAGGGAGCACAGTGAAATAAAGTGTCCACTGCCCCTCCGGATGCTATTAAATAGAAACTCTACCTTATTCTGACGTGTCTGAGCCAAAGACTAATGAAGACAACCTCTTTTCTTGGGAGGGTGAGGTTGGTCAGACTCAAAATCCCCCTTGGCTGATTTAAGCTCCCTTTGGTGTGAAGGAGCTGCAAAGAAAGTTCAGCCTAGGACACCGCTAGAGAGAAGAAGAAACCTGAAGAGAAGAGCAGAAAGGCATTAGCACACCAGCAAACCTCTTTTTATACGTTTTTTGTCTGTCTCTCTCACACCCATGAAATATAAAGGTCCGATGGATGCTGCAGTACCCAACACTGCCGTGAAGGTGCTGCTGCCAATGTGCACCCTGGCGCTGTTGATCCATCCCAGCCACACGCTCCGTCTGTCCTTTGTTTTCTCTGAGATTTTATCAGTCTTAGAAAATGGACAGTGCCCTTACTGAACGTCTTGAAGCCCAAGTCTGTTTGACAGTCACTGCAGGCTTGATGTGCAGCAGTCTTTGTTAAGAAACACACAGTTTTTACATAAACAGGCTGACCTTTTTAACCGGCGTTTTGTCAGGAGGAGCTGAAGGGGAGGAGATAAGGGGAGAGGAGGGCACAGAGGAGCCTTTGCTACCTGTTGCTGTGAGAGAAATCCTATCCTGAGGCAAAGAGACCTTTTGTTTTTGTAACCGCATAAAGAATCGTGTGTATCTCTACATATTTAGCAGTGACTACATTTGAAATGTACACTGCATTTTTTTCTTTACAAACCATATTATCCTTCCTTCACTCCTTTTCTTTCATCCTCACTAATGGAAAAGTAAAAAAAGCCCCAAGCAGGGGAAATCATTGCTCAGATCAGCTCACTCCACAATTCCTTAGCATAAAAATGATTAAATATGCTGACAGGAACAAACCAATGTGATGCCAGAAGGAATCTTGGGTTTCTGAAGCTTCTGACTTTTCCCCAGCAGATTCTGGAAACGTAAAACTGCCAGACTGGTGAACAGACACGAATGCTTCACACTGCTGCTTACAGAGATAACTGAAAGAAGACAAAAAGCTTCTTAATCCAAAACCAGAAATCAGCATCCCTCTTGAAGACCGCATAGAGCCCAGCAGAGAAGTGCCGGTGATCACTCCGTATTGCCTAACACACACATCACGAAATCTGTGTGGTTACTGTGCTTATCGATCCTGGGAAGCGTGAGGAGGACACAGCCACGCCACATTGCAGGGATGCCAAAGCTCCGTGCTGATCTGCACGCTGCTCCCTGACACGGACTGGCTTTCGATTTACTCGCGCTGAGCTCTCAGCTCGGAGAAAAGCATTTTTATTAGCCGTGTCTGCTCACAGCACGGGTGTAAAGAGGAACCAGGAGAGGGGGGGACATACATCAAGCTCCATAAATGCTGGCGCTGCCTCCCTCTCCCCCACACACCCTCAAATTCCGGAGCCACTGTGCGAGGAAAAGGGTGATTTTTCCACCCAGCCAGGTCGTTATTTCCGTACCGAGAGCCTGGAAGCATCGAGAAGCGGGGGAATGGAGAGGGGATGCTCCGCTTACCCGGGGCAGGAGAGGGACACGGCTGATGAGCAGGGACATTCCCGCCCATCGTCTCTCCCCTCTCCCCCGCAGACGTCCCCGCGCAGCTCCCGCCAGCCCCTTCCCCGCTCAAGGATCTCCGCAGCCCTTCCGTGCCGGGCTCGGAGGGAGAGAAGCGAGGATGCGGGGCACCGGCAGGGAGCAGGGCTGCAGAACATATAAAATAAAAAGATGTGAAACAAAGGGCTGGCCGAGGGTGGGGGCCGGCCAGGAGGCCGGTACGTCCTTACCCGGTCGCTGTCGCCGCCGTGGCTCGCTGGGTTGCGGGTGCAGGAGGAGGAGGAGGAGGAGGAGNTCCTGCCCTCCCGGCTCGCTCCGGCCTCCTGCTCCTCCGTGCGGTCTTGTCTGTGTTCCACCTGCCTGGGCAAAGCCCCTCTCCTCCTGCCTGCGGCTGAGATCCCACGATTTGTTATTCTTTCCTCGAGAATCGCTTCCATCACCACCAAAAAACCCCCCGCATCTACCCCAGCAAATCCCATCCCTCTTCGCAACTCCTCTTGCTATTCGGGTTTGCTTCCCTCTCTCCTCCTCCTCCTTCTCCCCTCCCTCTTTCCCCCCTTTTGGGTTTGGAGCGTCTCTCTGCCCTACACACACACACAGACAGGCACGCACGGTGTAAATGGGTTGTCACACACACACAGAACCGCTGCTGGTTCGCAAAGTCCCCCCACCCTGCTCAGCCTTCTTCTAGCTTGAAGCCGCAGATCATGGACTATATGCTTGGAGCCGGGATGCGTTTTATTCACAGCCGCTTCGCCTCCTGCAATTTCACCCGGTGAGTAGGTTTGATTTCGCGTTCAGGTGGCGCGTTTCCAACAGGAAGGACACTAAAAACCACAGGGAAAAATAAAAAAAAGAAAAGAAAAAATAAATTTAAGTAAGTATTTCTTCCCCTTGGTCCCGAACGGGCCGGCTCCACTTTCTAAACTCGAAGGGATTAGGAAACACCAGTTCTCTGCCCGCATTCATTCCCAGTCACCGCGCTCGGCGCTGGTTGCAGCGCGCACCGCAGCATCGCTTCCAGAGAGCCTCCACCGTTCCACTGCTTATTCATCACATTTTATTCGTGTTTCCATCAGGCATGGTACCTGCTCCATTCCCTGGTTTAACCCTTGCGGACGAAGGCGCTCCCGCGGGCGCTGGAAGGGCTCAGTGTTTCTGGAAAGGGGGAAAGGACGGGATTGCTGGTGGCTGAGGGAGCCGTGAGCGTGCCTGAGGAACGTCTGGGAATCTGCGGGGGGGACGGTGGGGGGATCGGGATCAGGTGGAAAAGTTCATTGCTCTTCCCCATCCCCTGAAGAACTTGGACAGGATTGGGGGTGGGGAAGGATCCTCCAGAAGGGATAGGAAAGGATTTCCAGACCTGATGTCCCGCCGCGTGTGCCGGGAGGAGGCAGTGGCCAGGGGGCACGGGAGGGGGCGGCCGGGGGCGCGGGGCAGCAGCGGGGCCGGCTGCCGGGGCTTCTGTCCTGCTGCTGCCGGGGCTTCCATCCAGCCGCTCGCCCTGAGCCCTTTCCTCATTTCTCAATCCCATGGCATCTGATTTTATTTCCTACTATTTTCGGGCATACCTGTATTTTTGGCTGGCCAAAAAACTGGCTCCCGAGGAGCTCAGGATAGGAGCGAGGCGTCTTCTTCACAGAACGTACGCCCACCTGTACATGAACCTGATGCAGAGGTAGATGGTAGAGGCAGGTCTCTTGAATCAAGTAGGGGCTTCTTTGAAAGAAAAAGAGAGAAGAGCGTTATGTTTAAAAAAGGGACAAGTGCCCTCAGAGTGCTATTTGTGGTTGATACTTCCAGGATTTCAGTGTCTCTAATTAGCGGCAGAGATCCACTCACGGTCAATAGCAGAAGGTAGGGAGGAAACAGGTTATCTCTCGTGGGGAGGTGTTGACTGGGCTCCGTGTGACTCTGGCGTTTGGGTGCAGGATAAGTGTGTGTGTGTGTGTCTGTGTGCGCGGTCGTGTCTCCAGAGCAGCACACGCAGACATCACAAGCAAGGTGCTAGAGGCTTGCCAGGCAGGTAGAGATGCCAGTGAGAAACAGCAGGATCCGAATTTATCGCCTGGTGGCAAGCAGAAGAGGGGAAAGACCAATTCAATGCCAGAGTCTGCTCCCCCCCTGTTCTCCCCCCCCACCCCTC
>VWZW01005395.1:128945-268805 GCA_013397115.1 Edolisoma coerulescens | reverse complement strand
TGCGTAGCTTTCATTTAGTGCTAAATTGTGTAGCGCAGAGCGGGAAGAAAGTGGAATGTGGCGTGATTTACTGCTCGGGAGTCGTTTTGAAGGACTACGTCAGCTTCGAGTTGTAATGATTTCATGTAGAGATTAAGCAAGTGAATGCATGCGAAGTAAAGTGAATTCATGACTGGCAGAAAAAATGTAATGTGTGTGATGAGAGAAGGATGTTCTGTTGCAGCACCAAAATCAGTTATGGATCCATATGAAATGAAGGCTAGTTGTGAGCTAGACCTGATTTTGAAAAAATATAGAGAGTAATTCAGAGGCATGTATCTGACAAGCAAGTCTGACAGAAAAAACAAGAATAACTTCTTTCCTAGGGAAAAAAACCCCACGTCTAACTTTATTTAAATACAACATCACAAAAGAATGCTATAAAAAGAAGTGAAGTCAGAACCTTACAGAGTCTGTGTGTTCAGAGATGAGTGACTCTGACACATTAAGTCTACAGAGATAAAGCTGGAGTGGCCCTGCTTGCATTCACAAGATATAAGAAATAACTTTAGAGGAGCAATCCGTTTAGATACCAGACTTTCCAGACTGCTGTCATTGCTCAACTCCATCCCTGCGAGGAGTTACTCATTTTAAATAGGTGCTCCATCAGCTTTGCCATAAGACCAGCTTTGGGAGCAGAAACATTTGGCTGGATCTCCTCCTCTCTGTGCCTGAGCATAGCAACAGCCCCTCGGTCTCAGATGCTGTTGCAGCGCTCATCAGCAGAGTTCCACCAAGAAACTACCTACAAAATTCTTGCCTCCAACCATTTTTTTCTCTCTAAGACATATACACGATTTAAGCAGGGGAGGAATAAAAAAAAAAATAAAAAAGATCTGTGATATTTTCTGTAAGCTGATCCACCTCCAGCAGGAGCAAACCTCCCCAACAGACGCTGAGTTCACCCGAGTCGTGTTTGGGGTGCTTGTTCACAAAATGCTGAAACCCTGTGAGTGAAAACGTTAACTAAGAAACACGAAAACAAGCAGCTGAATGTTTTCACAGGGCTCGGTGCAGAAGGCAGCGTTTGAACAGCAAGCCAACAAAACAACTTGAGAACCTTCAAGTGATGTAATCATCCCCTCTTATCCTTTCCTGGTTTTTTTCTACCACTCTCTGAATAAGAAGAATTAATTACAGAAGTCAATTCATTGTTTACACCAACATGTCAAAAAATTTACTTTTTAGTCACAGAGATTGCAGTGACTTTTCACTCCTCTCAGTCCCAGACAATGATTTATAGGGCTAAAATGTTTTTACTTCATTTGTATTAATGCAAAATTGAGTAATCATATCTGATTGTGATCAATCTAAGTAATTTCTTGCTTGAGATGCAACACCCATTGGAAACAAAAGGAAGATCTTTTTACCAGCAAGCTTGCTTCTTCAGCAGGTTTTGAAAATGTAAATGGAAAATTGGATGATCAAACTACTATTGGATGATCTAAGTTTTCCTTAGAAGAAAAAGAGTGGTGGGAAGTATTAGGTGATAGTTTCTGGAAACATTATTTTCTAGCTCTCAGGCATATCCAGTGCAGCCCTTTCTTAATCCTCCCAAAGCTTCACCTCTGCTCAGAACCAGAAATAGACATTATTTTTTGCTCTCCTGGAACACTTGTAATCTCACATGGGAGCAAAATCACCAGAAATACACTGTGACAAACAGAGCCCAAGTGCTCTTTGAGAAAGGTTGCACTGAAACCCCTGTCCTTTAGAGCTGCAGGTAGTAGATTACAGCCAGTCATGTCATGGGGAAGTTACCCAACTTCTTCTTGATCTCATCCCACACCATCAGAAGAGAACACTTTTAAAAAACAAATTTGCAACCACATTCTCTTCATAGCATTGCTTTCCTTTTGCTCCATATATGTGTGTTCAGTGAGGGCCTGGTCTTGGACAACTGAAGGAGGTCAGAACATCCCTATTAATTTCAATAAAAGCGAGATCAATTTCCAAAACAATATGTTGGAACCAAAACGAACTGCAGATTTAGAAGGAAAAAAGTGAGAAACATGATGTTACAGGTTGCACGCTGAGCAGTGGGAGGCTTTGAGTCAAATAGTATTAAAATACTAAAGAACTGAAGAGTTTGTAACCTGATCTTACATTGGTCTACTTTTTCATGCTTGATAAATCAATATTTTTCTGTATGAAGTTGAGGAACACTGAGAGATCCCCACTGAGCTGCGGGTGATCAGCACCTCGTGGCTTAGGTCATCACGCTGCTGAAAGCTGTAATGTGAATAATTTGCTCTTCTAGCTTTGAAGTTAATAATTTATATGTACCAGAGATCGTGTGTGCATACACAAATACAGTTTATATATTCATATGCATACATGGATATAAATAGCCACAATATGCACTACACATCCCTCCACACCCATGGTCTCTATAATCACTTTTTTGCCCTGGTTCACACCATGGGAATGATTATTTAGCCCAGTCTCTTTCCCAGCTCCCACCGAAAGTCTTCACCCTCTCTGTGTGCCACGGGATAACGCCCTGAAGAGAGGGAAGAAGGACACTCTGCCACACCAGAGCTTTTCAACTTCAACTAATGAGCCTCTCACAAAGGCCACAGATTTTGTTCCACCTTCAGAAGAAGATTGACCAAGCAATATATATTGTTAGCTAAATTAAGACTATTAAACTGTAGTGGTTTCTCTTATAATGAGGTGAGATCGTAAGGCTCGTGTGTCAGACACCTTTATTGCAGCAGTTTCATTAATGGGGAAAAATTCTGCTCATTTGCAGTAACACCTTCACTGCCACATCCAGCAGCACTTGATTAATGAGAAAAGTGGTTTGTAAGGCATTTATTATACATTGGCAAGTAAAGGATGTAGATCTGGGGAATCAGAGCACTGCTCTGTGCCCTTAATCCCATATTATTCATGACTACTGAGAATTCTGTAGAGCTAATTTAGCTCTTTCAGTACTTATAAATCTATTGGAAATAACAAAAACACCTGGTTAACTGAACATGGCTGACCACTCTGAAGTCAAACAGGATTATTAAAATCCATTATAAATGTTACTTCTTAGTATTTTCTTTCTTTTCTTTTTTTCATTTTTTTGAAATCTGTTTCTAAGGAGGATAACCACTGCTGGTAAAAAACACTGTTAAATGCTGAAAAATGGTGTAATGGATGGAGGTGGCAGCCCAAGTGTATATTTTTATTTCACTGTTTCTCACCTAAAACATTATTGATCCCCATCCATTAACAATTTGCTGGACAGAGAGAACGCACATAAGTTACAACAATTTTAATATTGAATAATTCTGCATGTTTTGTACTTAATGTGCTGCCCTAAAGGTTCAAATTGCTGTATTTTAGGGCAGAGATGATACCCACCTCCTTTTTCTCCAGAATGTGCAGCTGCTCAGCATTTCTTGGATTAATCCCCTTATTCCTTTAGGTCTGTACCAACATTTCTGAGGAAGATGCTTGTTTAGGGAAAGCAGCAATGTTTATGCAGGTTGAGACTCATCATGCTGCCAGCCTCTGGAGACTGTGGATTTATTTCACAGAGAGCCATTAGTTGGTGATGTTCTCTTTTTAAGTCACTACTCCTGTGGGATACGAATCTGACTCATTGGCTTAAAAAGTAAAAGCTTTAGTAACTATCTAAGTACCCTTTAAGCTCTCTGTTAGCTTGAGTTTATTAGATTGATTCACATTAGTTGAAGAGATGGTAGTGGCTTTTTTTTTTTGAAAAGTACTCTTATTTATAAACCAGCTTTACTTCTTCATTCTGGCTTGTCTTAGCTGGGCAAAGGCTAGAACATTTTCTCTGTCTTTCTGGAAAAAAAGAGGCTGTAATAAAGAAAACTGATGACCTTCATACTCAGAATGTAGTGATCTGTAATTCCTCATAAACAGATGTGTGTCTCTCACTCAGCACTGTAAAGGTATTACTGAAAGTTTAAAGCTCCTCAACATCAGCTGAACAAATTTCTGCTAGATAAGAACAGGTTTTTCTATGAGCTACAAAAAGAATTCGCGATAATTTTGTGCTAAGGTGGTTTTAGACTGGCTCATATCTAAATTAAAACAGCAGAGAGATTGCAATTCCTGATGCAAACTCAGACTTTCAATCCTTGTAGCATGATGTTCATAAGAAAGACATCTTTTAGCAGGCAGACTTCTTTTTTCTCTAAAATTTTGCAATTTCTTCTAGTCTTGTCAAAACTCAAGTCTTGCAGGGCAGCTCTAGTGTTAGATTTATGTGAGATAGCAGGCTGCCCAGTACACATAACATAATTATTACTTGTACAATAAAGCTTTATCCATCCTGAGCTACAATTAGACCCAGACTTGCTTGTTGGAGCTTGAATCTTTGCTCAGTCAGCCATAAAGTCCCTACTCTAGCAATAAAAAATTAATAGCTGTAACATGAACATTTAAGAGGATCTGGCTACTGCCCATGCAGTGGCTACGGGCTTGGAATGCTGTGGCAAAGGGGCTGTGGAAAAAATCATGCAACAGTTTTGAGCAGGATCAGCTGTAGAACAATGATCTCTTGAAGCTTCTGTGAGTCCTGCCTTGGGAGCTGGCACAACAGGTGGTGTAAGTTTGTTGTTTTTTTCTTGCTAGAATGAATAGGTTGAAGATGAGGAACCTGAAAGGGGTTTTAAACGTCCATTTACATCAGCTGAAAACCATCTACACCATCTGTGAAATCAGCTGTAAAATATGCTATGAGATCTGGAGCACTTTTCTCTGAAAGACATAATAGAAGGGCAAAATAAAAACATTACCATTGTATTGGATATCATTGTTAAGAAAATATAGAAAAGAATCCATTCTTCTTGCAATGCCTCCAGAAAAGTGCGTTGAAAGAAAAATTTCATGCCATTAGATCTTTATGGATGTTATTCTTAACTACTAGCCTAAGTTGCAACCACTAATTTTCACATGGAAAATAAAATCAAGAAGAGTGTAAATCCTTGATCAGATACAGCCTTAGCTAAAATTAAAGTGCTGCGTCCCATGCCTGACTCGGAGACCTCAAACTGAGAAATTCATTCTTAGAAATAAAAGAATCCCCAACCACATTATTCGTGGATTAGGTCAGGCAATATCTGAGGGCATGGAAGTACATGAAACTGGGCTGGATTTTGTAAATGTGTCCCCGTTGCAATCAGTACAGTCCATTGCTATTTTGGCCCTCTTCTCAAGTCCAGAGAACAGCTACACATAGTCATTTTCCCCCTTCATTATTGTACAAACAATATTAGCACTCCAACAGCTTCAAAGAAACTTCTATTTTTGCCTGAGACTGACAATTCTTTTCCTCTCCGTCTTTTTTCTGAGCATTTGTTGCAAAGTCTCCAGGAACAGAAATTTTAAGCAACAACAGAAATAGTCAGCCACTCTGCTGGTGGAATAATCAACTTCCTTTTCTATTTTATAACATTTTCGCCATCCAATAATTTGAAAGCATTTTATAAGTTCAGGCTTCACTGTAGAGACTGCCATTATAGAAGGTTAAGGGACCTGGCAAGGCTTATACAGTAAAATCAAAGTTGTGCTCTAAGGTAACTCGGCTCCAAGTGCTCTCCTTCTCTGTAACCTGAATCTTCAGTTCAACAATCTGTTGGAGAGCAAAGTTCCCTCCCACTCCATCCCATTTTAGCCCTTCTGCACTAATCAGTTATATTTGGATTTGTCCTCGGGCTCGAAAGCCTCTAGAACCAAAGCTCTGGTGTTCAGTGTGTAAAGAGCTGCTTCCTCCTGCTCTGGATGGCAGCAGCTGTAAGAGCCCTGGGTTTAAAAAGCACTACAAGGATGAATTAAAAGATGAAAGGGCTGTTTGTTACTCCGGAGTGGTTTACTGGGTACAGCTAATTCACATGTGCCTTAGTCTCTTCGTATCCTGCTGATGTTTAGCTGTCAAATTGGGTCAGAAAACTTGTCTGGGGACTAAGAGTTATGAGTGAAAAGGAGATACACTGCTGGAACTAGTGTGTCACGACTGTTCAATGATCACTTATTACTTAATTTTAGGGTGCAGTCTTTACAAATCCTGAGAACCAACTCGATTGCCATTAAAACACACCCAACGAGATCATCAGAGCAGAGAGTGCTGGATGATTGGAAGTTTAAGCATTCAGTTAAAAAAAAAAAAATATCCAGGAAGCTGGAATGAAGGCTTCTAAATATGTGTCTCCTGTTGGGATTTTCTTCAAACGTGAATGCTCCAGTATGAAAAAAACTGCATGTCACAGCAATACATGTCAGTCTGTGCCTGAGGAAATGCTGGGCCAGAGCCTCTCCCAAAGCTGTTACTTCTCTGTAGAGCCACTCCCAAACTTGTTCCAAGAGAGCTTGTTCTGTTTCCCTTCTAACACTTCTCATACCATCAGATGCTTTAGCTGAAAACTTTTGGACAATTTGGGAGGATGTTTAGCATAACTTGTGTGATGGAAGAGTGACTTAGGACTGAAATATCACACAGAGTTTTCATGCAAAGAGTTTCTGCACATGGGATAGTCCACGTGCACTTGTGGACTTGCAAAGGTGAAGGTTTCATCCCCTACAGACTTTTGTGACTGGAAAAGTGAAGTCATCCAGCCTGGAGCAGGCTTCAAGCTCTCAGAGCAGCAGGTTTTCTGTGTCCTCGTGGCATCCTGGGTGTTGGTCAGTTGAAACCCAGGGCTCAGCCAAGGTCCTGCTCATCCATCCCAGAAATCAGCTTCAGTTTAGCTCCTTGTGTGACTGATACCACTTGTCTGCCAAGAATTTTGGTGCTAGCCCCCATTTAAAGATGAGGAACTGAGATATGATGAGGACTTGGGTGGATTTTACAAGGCCATGTAGTGAAAGGAAAACGGGGAATGGCTTTAAACTGAAAGAGAGTCGATTTAGACATTTAGATTGAACATTGAGAAGAAATTCCTCCCTGTGAGGGTGCTGAGGCCCTGGCACAGGGTGCCCAGAGAAGCTCTGGCTGCCCCTGGATCCCTGGAAGTGTCCAAGGCCAGGCTGGATGGGGCTTGGAGCAACCTGGGCTGGTGTCCCTGCCATGGCAGGGGTGGCACTGGGTGATCTTTAAGGTCCCTTCCAACCCAAATCATTCTGTGGCTCAATGACTTCTCCCTTTCAGTTATTCACCTACATAGTCCCGCCAGCACCACACGAGCTGGGACTGGAGGTTCTGGAACCCCTGGTCAGCCCCCAGAGGTGGGGGGAGGACCCAGATAAGGCTGGTCAAGGCAATTGAGGCCTTTTTGGGCTCTCAGAGCCTTGACAGGTAATATCTCCCCCTCAGTGGGCTCCTTGCAGACACAGATGCACTCATTAAGGCAGAAGGACTGCAGTGGCAATTTGGGGATGCTGCTTTACATCATCAGCTAAAACACATAAGGACCCGTTTGCACAGGAGGATGAGCTTAGATTAACAGATCTAAAAAGTGCCTGAGGGAATTGATACATCATGATTTGGGCAGCAAAGGAAAAAATTAGGTCTTTTACAAATATCAGACACTGAGACAATTACCTGGGCACGCCTGGCAGCCAGCACATACTTCAGGGGCTGAAGAGGCTGGCACTTGCTGCACTGGGAAGCAGCAGAAAGCACATGGGGACATCAAGTGAAGGCTCACAGGCACTTGCAGGAGTGAAATTCTGCAGGGATGGAGCAAATACCAAGGCAGGCTCCGTGGGTAGGAGCTGGAGCACTCAGCAACCAGCCCTCACGTTCCAGGCAGACCCGATGACGGCTGCAGAGGTCGGGCTGACATGAATTCTCTCTTTCTGTGGATGCATTTTATGTTTTTTCCTCTTGTCTGAAGACAGGGATGAGGAAAAAATAGCAGGATTGTTTAAAAAAAATAAAAATCAGACATCTTGTTTGTTCCTGATTTCAGCTGTTGAGGACATAGTTACAGGGGTCTTGTCCTTGTCTTCGAGAGGGGAGAAGAAAGATGAAATCTGGCAGTGGATGAAGCTCTATTTGAATAAAGGAAAGATGCTGATTTAGGGTGCATGTAGTCAAAACTGCTACCAGGACCTGATATGAAGACCCCACTTTTTCTTAAGCCTGTAATGTAAAACTCTCCTAAGCTTGTTAGACACAGAATTAATTCCTCCTTTCAGATTTCTTTTTCAGATTATGGTAGCTCAGAACGAATACCAGAGAACAAGCTGATTCAATCCCCCTCCAGAAAATCACGTTGGCAAATACGGCTTTGTCTATCCAGGAGCCTTCTAATTTTCCCATAGTGTCACACGCTGTGACAGATCTGTGTGTCAGATCTGATGGCAGGGAGAGCTCACCTTCCTCCTCCCTGGTCCTTCTGAGCAGCCTGGGCCAGCTGGCATCGGAACTAGCTGAGCTTTAAGATCCCTTCCAACCCAAGCCATTGTGATGATTCAGAGATTCCAGTGCCCCAAACGCCTGTTCTGTTTCTTTGTTCTACCAAAGGTGCCTGTTGGGTGTCTTGTTCCTGCACCAGGCATCTGGTGGGACTTCAGCCTGGCAGCTGACCATGACCACAGCACAGAGCAGCCCACCTCAGCTCACGTGTCCTTTTGCTATCCTTCAGGAAGGTCAGCTTGGGAGACGTTTTCCCTGTGGATTTGAGTGCCTTCCTTGGAAGAACAGCACCTATGTGGTGGCTAAGCCCAGAGCAGAGCACGACTGAGACATTTTTTGCTCTCTGCTCTGCCCTCCTCCTCTGTAGCCGATACCAATTGCAGCACTTTCTGCTCTTTTCTCCCTCAGCACATCATCAGCTTCAGGGCTGTTTCATTTACACTGGGCTGTGTGAGAATTCCACGGGCAGGTGCCTCCTCGGGTCTCATTCAGTTAAAATTGTTAGCATGAGAAAAATTGCTTCTCGAGAAAAGAATGAGAGCCGCCGATGATAACGCGGTCGGTCCCGTGGTGCCCTGCAAGGGTGGGCAATGTGATCATCACACGTCGGGTGGGGGAGTGAAAGCAGAGACACATGAAGTGATAAAACCCGGGGACTTGTGGCAGATAAGAGCAATCTCTGAGACACAGACTATTGTTTTATTCCTTATTCAAAACGTCTTTCCCTTTTTCAGCGTCAAAATACCTTTGAAAAAAAGTGGTCTGGACTTACCTCGCCTTCTCTGAGCTTCACTGTTTCACATCCAGCTGTGGTGAATAAAATGTTGTGTCTTGACATTGATTCAAAGTTGTAGCATTCCTGAGAATTTTGTGTAATAGCTGGAAAACAAAGAGTTTGCTCCATTCCTGTTTTCCATGATGTGCAATCTAAAAGAAATATGAAGAGTTCTCTGCTACACCATGTATTGTACTTGATCAAAAGTAGTAACTCTGGAATCCCTAAGGCTTGTAAGTAATGGAGGGATGGAGTACCAAAACCCTCATAAATGGTAGAATTATGACCTTACTGAAATCCAACTGCCTACAAACAGAATTGGATGTATTTCCCTCCATCTGTTATCAGATTTTTTCTTTTTTTTGGTTTATTTTTAGAGGATATATAAGTAATATTTAATATTTTGATTAGTTCAAAGAAAGCCAAGCTTTGTGTTTTGCGTTAAAAAGCACCATCTTAGGTATGCTAATTTTCTAAATGTTATAGAAAGTTATTTATTACTTTCCTTTGAAAGGACATATCTGAGAATAACAGTCTTAAATTTTCATTTTCATCATTATGGGAAGTTACAGGCAGGAGAATTTGACTTCAGCATAGAGGATTCTCCATTTTACACAGAGAGCTGGGATGTATCAGCATTTTCTTGGAATTCAAGTGAACATAAAAACCAAAGGACTTCAGAGAGACCCTGGTCTTCTGCATTTCCACTGGAAGAAGGGGATCTCTGCGGGCCTCAGATACATTTCTCAGATTGCAGGGCAGAGAGAAATATTGGAAAAAAACCCCGAAGTCTGATCTTATTAAAAACATCCGTACATTTGCACAGTTATTTTATTTTGATTCTTGAGAACTGCAGGTAGATGTGGCCCAAAAAAGTTACTGGTGATGCCCAATGTCAACTTTATTGACTCTCACATAAAAAGTTGCTCCACTAGTGAACCAGTAATGACCAATTTAGTAACTATACCTCTACTGTATATTAACACATCTGTATTATACTTGACTCTCCCCTCTTGGGAAATAAAAGGTTACATGCACCGAGGTAACAATAGATTACTCTTTTTTTTTTTTCCCCTGAGAAATTTTTCCACAATTTCCATTTTAGAAAGGATTTAAACTTATTGATTTTTAATTTTTTTTTCTTGAGCATTGCTGTGCACACATCTGGGCTGGCTCTATATTATTCTGTGTGTTTTAGCATACATAGTTTATTAATTAATGTTCTGCAAGCAAGAGAGCTCAACCCACAGATCAAGCAGACACTTCAATCTGCATTATTTTAGCTTAGTATCTTAGTGAGTTCATAAACTACCATATGTAACTACACACAATTTTAATCTTTAAAAAAAATATATCTAAAAAAGAAAGACTGAATTTGGTGGGGTTTGCCCTGAAATACGATGACCACAAAAAGACCACAGGTGTCCTGTTCTCTTGTTCACAGATGAAGCTTGATGAGATTTGTCCCAGTGGCCACAATGTTTGCGTTGCCCTTGCCAGCTCTGTATTCTCACATGACATAAACACATGGATTTTGCCCGTCTCCAGAACTTTTACATGTTCATGAGAGGTAGGGCTTGGCTGTGGTATTCCCAGAAGATGCTGAGTCAAATTCCTGCTGCACTGATGCCAGTGAGGAAACAGTAGATTTCTAACAAAGAAGAATTTAGCCCATTATGCTTCTCAAACTCACTTTAACCTCAGAATTTATAAGAAGGACCAAAAGCTTCACAGCAGTTAGAAGTGGTAGCTGGGTGAAACCATGGGGATAACAGAAAATTATTGTGCAGAACATCTGTACCTGAGAATTGTCCTTTAAGCCAGCACTTCAAAGGGGCAGTTGTTGACAGTTTTTATCACAGAATAAACATTGCATTATTTGCTCTCTGTATGATGTCTTCCCTACCTGAAAATCCACCAGCTCTGTTACTCAACAGGTGTTTTGGTTGCCATGCCCCACTCTTTATCTACCACAAATCTAATACAGATTGTTCTTCCCTGGAGTTCTGTGACGGCTTTGCAACTGCAGACTTTGTCTGTTCCACATGCCTGTAACAGTCTTCAGAAAATGTTTTCAGGGCATTTGCATTCATTAGAAGATTTGAATATTCAAGATTTTAAGATATTTCTGATACTGTAAGCTTTGCAAAAATCCTTTGGCTGGAATTTTCTAAATTATCTTTCGATAAGAAACACACATCTAGATCCCTCTAACAGCTTAACCCCTCCCTTAGCACTGGTTTGTTTTTTTTTCAGGCTTCTGTCTCTTGTTTGTCAAAGCTTCCTTCTCAGGGGTGTTATGAGAATTAATGCAATGCAGAATGATTTTGCAATGACTGGACAACAGAGACAAGTGGATAATCACCAGTTACAAACACACCCATGATTTTTCTCTCCTTATTTCTCTCCTGTATATTTATGCTCTTTTGGAAAATACTTCCACTGATCTTTAAAACAAGCAGATCTTTAAAAGAAGATTATGTTCTTCTGTACCCTCACAGGTTCTCCACAGGTGTTCCACCAGTGGTTAATTTATGACACACTATGAGGTGCAGCATTAAGCCAAAAATAAACTCCTGGCTCTTCACTATTCCTTTCCAACTGCTCATTTAGTCTAGTTTTAGGAAGATGCTACATATACGCAGTAATTCACTTTCCAATCCTAATATTATCATTTTGAATTCAAAAGGGACTCAATTAGTCATCATTGAAGTTTAACGGCCTGAAACACTTTAGTGTTAATAAGTACCTGAAAAAGCAAACTCCTATCTCTTCTCATTTGATCAATTACGTGAATTTTTCAACAGGAAAGTTAGAAATTTTATAACAGTGGTAGGTATGAAAATTAAAATTCTCATTACACTCGCTTTCTGTAGCTTCACATAACGTCAGGAAATTATGCCCAGGGTCTTCCCTGCCTGTGCTAAGGATGATGGAAGGGAATGAATATGCTGTGCAATATATTTTTCTCCAATCAATGATAAGAAGAGACAAAAGCATTTGTGGATTTTCACTCTGTTGTGATCCAAAGGCTGGTCTGGCCCATCTGGAAGTGACTGGAATGTTTTCTTCATTTACATGGAACTGTTTTTTTAACAGGGAATGGCAACCAAATGATCATCATGGCTTTTATGAGCATGTAGAGCAATCTATTGGATTTCAGTTTTGCTTCAGATCTGTGCAGACTTTCTCACACAGTGGAAGGAAGGTTATGCAGTGGTTTAACCTCAAAAACATGAATTTCAACCTGTGAAAGAAAAAAAACCCACCAGTCTAGGAAGATGACACTCAAACTTCATACAGTAAACACAAACAGGCAGACTTCTTTTGCATGGCAGTGATGGCTTGGGAATATAAATAAAAGTTTGAGAGGTCTCTGTCATAGACTCCTGGAATCCCATTTCAAAAGGATTTATAAAATTAATGCAATCTTTGTTTTATGGCCAGAATCTACTGCATGGCTGTAACTGTTCATGGTCACAGCTCAGTGTCTCAGTACAGGCTCAGCATGAAATATGAGCAGGGTCTTTCTTTATACATTTATTGTTTGCAGAATCATGTCCAAATCATGTTACAAACAATTACACCGCGTAAAGCTCGGGTATTTATCTGGTTGTATAGACAGATTATTATACTCTTAGGCTGTAAATTCCTGTTGGTTCACAGGAGGCTCTGCGCTCTTCTGGAGGCAGTCAGCTTCCTGCAGACTCCTGAGAATATTAATGTCTCACAGAGCACATTTGTTCAGCGACACAATTTTCATTATAAGGGATGGGGGTGCCGGGGGTGCAGTTCCAGGACTGTTCTGTTGGAAGTGTGCTTCTTTTAGGGTGCACTTACAGAACAAATTACTGATGGGAAGGAAAAATTTCCCACCAGGTTCCAAAAACCATAGCAAAGGGCACGGTAAAAATGTCATGTGGGTGGGTGCTGATTTGAGTGCATGTGGATCCAACATTTTGTTCCCTGTAAACTCATCAGCCAGAAAAATTAAAGCTCTCACATTCATATTTAATTCATTCTGTGCTGTTTCACCTTAGGCTGAAAACTGGAACGGATTGCTTCTATATATTTAGGAATCTACATGATCTTTGTCATCTCTGAGAACCTCATGATCTTGCATAGATGTTTTAATGAAATCTCTGCAGGATATTAGAAACATTAGCCCATACCACAGGTATGGGTCTGAGGTACAGAGGGAAACTGTGGCTTGTCTTCACTGAGCCCCTACATGTTGCAATCGATACTTGAATTACGATCGGGCACACAAAAAAACTGTTTGAGCACCATTTAAAAAGTGTTTCTAGGCTGATCCGTCGAGTTGGAGTGATTTGGACTGAAAGGAAAATGCTGCTGTCAGGGATACTCAACATTTCAGCACCTGGAGTTGGGGTAACTCACTTGAACTCATCACTGTGGGCAGCTCCAGAGCTCTTGGTCAGGGTGGTCACTCTGTCCAGCCATGCTGGTTTGGACAGAACAATGTGGGTCTGTTAACTACACTTTGCAGTGAAGACAAACCACAGTGTAATTTTTCCAAGGACATTAAAAGAGAAAGCAGCCTGGGTCTTCTCACCTGTTTTCTGTCCAATATGTGAACTGTGAGCTTATGTACAGACATTGCTGAATGATTTTGTACTGCTGCTAACAGACAAGAATCTGATGTTGCATATTTTTCATTAATGACTAGCATGAATGGGAAAAAAAAAACCCCCAACAATCCCTCCCCTGATGATTTGTGAAGATTTCCCTTCAACAGTAAATATTATCGCTGATGATGTTAATGAAGACATTAGTTTCACAGCATTTGAAGTACTGAAACACTCCACTGTTAACTAGCCTAGTGGGGTTTATGCTAATGTAAAATATAATAAAGTAGAGGCCACTATCTCTTTAAGCTGAAAGAAAGGAAACTTGTTTCTACTTCCAAGGGATGCCTAGTGTGTGCTTATCTAATTGACTGTGTATTTTGTCTAGGTGTTGAGGGAAAGCTAAGAGAATGAAGGCTCTAAGTCCCCAGTGGAAGCATGATATGGCGATGCAGTGCTGGTGCTGAATTGTTCTCTCTGATGGCTCTATGGGAGTGGATAGCACTGAGTCTTCATTGCTGGGTTTTAGCAGTTGCTGCTGTCTCGGATCAGCATGCCACAAGCCCCTTCGACTGGCTCCTCTCTGATAAGGGACCCTTCCATCGCTCACAGGAATACACAGATTTTGTGGACAGAAGTCGACAGGGATTTAGCACAAGATACAAGATTTACAGGTATGGAGCAAAGGGAAAGCAATTACAGAGATGCCGTCCTTAGAAGTTGTAAATTGTCAATAAGGGTTTCATTAAGGGAAAGGTTCAGTTGTGGGGACAAATCCGTAGACACCAAATTCATTGCTGAAATATATGCAAGGCCGTATGCAAGGCCACTGTGTGTTTTGGAAATGCTGCTTGTGTTGTTTCTGTTTTGTTTGAAGAACTTTTGATAATTGATTGTGTTGCTCTGAAAAACTTTGTTGTTTGCTACCCACCTCTACCTTGTCCTGGTGATATAGTCAAAAATGTGCTGGGGATTCAAACACCACCTTTGGCTGCGGAGGGATCACCTCTGATCATGCCTCAAGCCCAATTGCTTTGCATGTGGCTCATCAAGACTTAAGCTGAGGCCTTGAGGATGAAATTGTGGCTCTGTGTGTGCTGATGACAGAACAGACTTCACAGTACAAAGGAGGGCATTTCAAAAGTGACTCAAAAATGTTTAATGTGAGTTTATGCCAATGCTTTGAAAAGGGGTGTTCTCTGCCCCGAGGAATTGAGTGATAAGAGCCACTGTGAATTTTAACGGAGGTTGCAGGTGTTTGGTCCATCACAAATCTCAGCATTAGGCTGGCCCAATTCAGGCCAAGGAAAGAAAAAAAATGGGGGAAGACTTCAAAAGTATAGGTCTGCTTGAGAATTTGGGCCTTGCTGTGGAATTGCTTCAATGATATGTTTGTAACCTGTGAGTCTCTACTCTTTTGAGATGAAATAATATCACCAGATACTTATTTGGTGAAATATCTGCTCCATCATTTGCAATGGGTGTAACTCAGGAGCATCCAATATTATAAAGGCCGTGGGAAGGAAAAGGGGAGTTCAGTCTTATATGAGTGACCTAATGGCAAATAGACAGAAGGGGACAAATGAGAGACCAGGAGAGATGAAAGACTGAGAAAATAAATCTATAAACAGAGATAATTTTCACTTCAAATTGTGACAGATCCCTCCCAACAGCTGAAAGAAAGTGGGGCAGCAGGGCAATACAGGGCAGATTTTCAGCTCTCCTAATAGCTGCCCATCCCACAAACACAGACCAAATTGTTGTGGGAAGACACACACTGATTTCACTGAAAACCACAGAAGAGTTTGTGCAAATGTCACACCTATTTTAGGCTATAATTCCCTAGTGATACCCAGTACTTTAGAAGAAGGTAAGAGTGATATATGCCTACATATATATTATATTATTATGTTTAGGTCGGTGTCCAGTGGCCTGTGACAGAAGTGCTGGCCTAAGTGTGCAAAGATTTTATCTTTAAGGAGTTTGCTTTATTTTCCTTTGCCAAATATATGCAGTAGAGGGCACTCTGTTGCAGGTCAATTTTGCAGTGGGCTCCTTTGCCATACACAGAGAAATTAAACACATTTTGAAAATAAAGTGTGATTTGGAAATATGCTTGATGAAGTGGCTTGTCTTAACAGAACAGCATTGCCCAATATTTACTGCATTTTAAAAGCCAGCTGTCAGGACCAATAATGTAAAGCCAATAATGCAGAGACTGAGGCAGCATATTTTATTCCCATTATTCTGTATTAGTCAAAACTGAACCGAAATTATCTTGCTAAAACATGAAAGATGGAATTGTATTTCATTTGAGCTCTTACAACCAGGTCCTTGAAAATTTTCCTCCTCTCAGCCATCATTACAGCAACATTGTTAAGTTTCACGGATCTGTAATCACATTGCTAATATTTATTTGGGTTTGTGCAAAGGTTTCAATCCACTTTAATTTACACGATCCCACAGAAAATGTTTCTCATGTTTAGTTCCATTCTCTGCCTATTCCCTTCAAGTAATGAGCCAGGAAGTCAAAACAGGCACAAACTGTCCTTTTTTTTTTTTATTTAGCCTTCCAAAAACAAACCTTATTGTAAAGTTTCCCTGTAAAATACGGTCCCATTAGCGAGTGGTGCAGAACACCGTGACCTTGTTACCAGCCACACACTGCAAATGTGATCCCTGTTGCTTTCCTATGAGCTTTCCCAGGCTATAGGACTTGGAGCCTAATTGTCTGTTCATTCCCTCACCTGTCTTTTACCTGATGGAAACCACCCCTCGGGGACACGTCCTTACTTGAAGGGAGAGGTGAGGAAGAGGAAAGCACCTGCATGGACTCAGCTGTATTAACAAGGGGGAAAGGTGCTAACAGAGCCCCTCCAGTCCCTGAGCTATTCACTTCAGCCCTCGAACCACAGACCTGAGACCTGATATTTAAAGTTTAAGGATGAAGGGAAGTCTTCCTTCATTTTAAATCCATGCCGGGTCAAAGTCCATGGGGCTGAGGATGAGTGAGATGTGTAGGGTGAAGGACTCCAGGGGATCGTGTCCCGTTTGAACCCTTCCTGGCAGGATGTTGGTAGCACAGTGGGGTCGGACAGAAAATGAATAAAGACCCTTTTTTTTAATGGCACAAATGTGGCAGGTAGCTCTCTGCCAAAACCCACCAAGTCCTGCTGCCCATGGGAATCAACTCAGGATGACCAGCCTCACGCTGGGACTGCTTGTCCACAACGAACAGGAATGAAACGACCTTAATAAAAATAAGTGAGTTGCACATATTCATAGCTTAAGGTGTGTAGCAGGAGCTTTCAGCACAAGACTGCTGTCTGATTTTTGCTTTCCAGCAACAGAACAATTATTCAGTGACTAGAATGATATTTTGATTTCCCCTCCATTTGCAGTCTCAGGAGAGGCAATAATGATGTGGAAAAAAAAAATCTCAACGGAATCTGCAATATCCCCAAGATTTTATTGCATTCCCTCATTAATAACATTCTCTGTTTTAATCAAAAACATATTAAAAAGCTGAGAATACATGTTATTCTGCTTTTGGTTATATCAGGTGATGCACTTTTCTGTAAATACCGAAGTTACAGGTACAAAGGCCTTTGTCCTGTACCATTGTTTGACACTGGTTTGAATGGGATCAAGGTCAATCACTGCAGGCCCATGAAAGATAGAGAATGATTAAAATCAGATAATAGGACAGAGCACTGGAAAAGCACTCACTAGAGAAAATAATAACAAGGAGTATTAAAAGGGAGTTTACTTGAAGGAAACATTGTCATTATTTCTCAGCTATTGAGTAAAACAATGTTGTGCTAATTCTTCTATTTCTGTCACTTGTGTGGCAGGAGACAGACTGATTTTAAAGTTTAATTTCACATATGGCAATTGTTTTTAATAATGCTCAGTAGGCTTACTTTTTTCAGTTCTTATTTTACATAATCCCTTTCCATTTAAAATAGATGTAGCCGAACTTTCAGCCTAAAAACAAGAAAATTGATCACTCCATGGACTGCGTGCCAGCATTTCTGTTTTCATGGAATCACAGACTGGTTTGTATTGGAAAGGACCTTAAAGATCATCCAGTTCCCATGGGCAGGGACACCTTCCACTATCCAAGGCTGCTCCAAGCCCCGTCCAGCCTGGCCTTGGACACTTCCAGGGATCCAGGGGCAGCCACAGCTTCTCTGGGCACCCTGTGCCCTCACAGGGAAAAATACCCAATCTAAATTTATCCTTTTTCAGCTGAAAGCCAAGCTCCCTGTTCGCATGTCAATGAGGCAAAAAGCAACTGCTTTGTATCCACACCCTCTGGTCCCTGTAAATAAGTGTTCATCTGACCATGAATCTGTAATAAATTGTAGGGATGAAGCCAAAGATTTGCACCAAGGAACACACTGATTAACTGAGCCCAATTCCTAAGAAGAGGTCTTAAATTCAGCATATTTTTCTGAGCATAAGAGTTACGCATTTTCTTATCTCCATATCTGGCTTTTTTTGCACGAAACAATCACATGATAAAACCAACTGGTGCATCAATTGTGGGAATGTACCAGTAGGAAAATCATCTGCTACCCATATTTTATTCCATCCATTAAAGTTCAGTTATCTTCGTGGGCAAACAAGCTGACTCTCCCCAAGGCCAGGAGTTTTCAGAGTCACAGGACAGAGCTGAAAAAGACAAATGTCTATGAAATAATGTTTTAATCTGGTATTGCAGAACCCTAAATAATTACAAGTGGTGTTGTCGACCTTGTTGTAAGTTGGAAATGGTGGGCTGGTTGTGTTGATTTTGTGGCAGTGTTCTGTTGCCTCTAATGCTTCAAAGGGAATGCCCTCCTGCAGGAAATTTAATAATTGCCACTGGTTTTGGTGGTATTCATCGTCACTAATCTACGAAGAAAAACACCAAGAAAACACTTGGATGGCTGCTGAAAACCTCTAGATTCATGGGAATGCTATGTCAATATTTCATGGAAGGTGGCTCCTGTGGTTAGCATCAAAAAGCATTTTGGCAAGGAAAACCAAGTTTATAATTTGTTATTTAATACACAAAGGGAGTGCTGTGCCTCTTATGTAAATCAGCTACCCAGACAAAGGAATTTAAATCCAAACAGAATGAGATGAGAGGTTACCAGGATGGAAAGACTGATTGTGAAATTATGCAAAGAACCTACATTGTATCAGAAGAGGTAATTTCTACAGAGATAGGGAAGTATTCATGCTATCAAATAAGGTCTTGAGGAAATCTCCTCAGGGATACTGTGGAGTTTTGTTGAAGCAAAATGATTTAAAACCTGAAACAGATGTGAAAAATCAAGGGAAGAAAGAGCCTCACTCCTTTTTTTAAGGTGGAAATGCTTGGCAATAGTTAGGGGGGAGAAAAAAGAGAGCTGAAAGAGGATACAATTCCTGTCAATAAGACACATATTATAAAGTGAGACAAGCTATCTAAACCAAAAGCCATCACTATCTTAAAACCAAATTGGTACAAACTGGCTGTGAATAAATTTTGGGTTGGTTCTTTAGAAAAGGTTCCTGATCATTAAAGAAATTCTGGAACATATGAAGTTACAGAACCTTCCCAATCCTGTGACTAGGAGGAAAGGGTTATAAGATATGATGCAGATGAAAGTGGATGAAGTTTTAGTGACCACTGATATCCCTTTGGGGCAACTACTCCTAACAAGTGTCCAATACTGCTCTGCAAAAGGAGAAGAAAGGAATCTCCTGAAGAAGTGAGTAGCTCTTGGGAGCATGGTATTCATGTGGCTTAAGAAGTTCCCTTTAGAGGTTGTTTTAAAAGGATTGTGCTCATTAACAGCTACAAAAATAGAAGCATTGGAAATTAGTGCTACCAAGTTAAAGATAAGGACACATTGGGTTCCTCTCCTGTGTTCTGAATCCTCTGGTGACTGAACCCATTGGGCAAAGTGAGCAAGACTCAAGACTGTAACAGAACACTCACCAAATGTTTCAGCTCCTGTGTGTGAACTTAAGTAGGGCCAACATTATTTGGTTTTGTCATTTTTTATTCCCTATCAAAATATTTTAGCCCACAGTTCTCACCAGACTTCTTGACACATGTGACAGAGAGCATCAATAAAATCCTTGGGGGTTCAGTTGTGCAGGTACACAACATGCCCTGAATTATAATTTTCACTCCAGTGTATGGTCTGGAATTACATTTCCTTGTGCTCCTCCTGAGGTTGATTCTAACAGATTAATTTGGAATTTCAAAGAGTGGAGAAGAACTAATAAAGGCCTTCCAAGAGTGGTTTTCAATACAAGTGTTTTGTGAAATGGAGATGTCTGATATCACAGCTTCCGAATGTCTAAGGGGGTGATTTCTTGGTGTTGCTATTTCCCATACATTTTGACCACACTCTAGAAATCAGCATCACTGACTTTTTTTGGAAAGGCCCATTTGGTACTGATCAAATATCGGAGCTGTTGCTTTTTTCCAGTAAAACAGTTTCCTGGGAAATTAAAATAGGAGCTCATTGCTCAGACATTGCTCAGGGGTTCAGCTCCCTTAACAGAAAGCATCACTCACAAACCCCACAACAAGTGGGTGAGGGAGATGGAACAGGATGCATCAGGGAAGGGAGTGAGGCAGGTTAGTACTGCAGGAGCTGAGGGAAGAAATCATCAAGCTGTAATGGGGGACAGCGGGGTGGCTTCCAACAAGTGGCTCAGCCAACTGGTCAGCCATTGCCTCCAGCTGTCCAGACCCTTTGTGTGCACAGGGTCACTGCTGGGCAGTGGAGACCTGGGGTCACACGTGCACCAAAGAGCAGCAGGTGTGTCTTCCACAACTGCCATGCCAATGAGGAATAAACAGCAGGAATGGTTCTCTCTGCCTTTTCCAGAAATCCCCTCCATCAGTCAATTGCTTCTGGTCTATGTTGTAACTGGTCAGCTTCCTTTAGGGAATATTTCGTTCAGCTTGGTGGATAAAATGCACGGAAATCAGATGAATCATCGTTCCCAGAATGTTTGCAAAAGGCTAGACTGGGGAATGCACTAAGTCCTCTTTTTAAATCCAGGGGCTCACAGACTGGTAACAGGGAAGAGCAGCCCAAAGAGAGTTTTTGGGATTGTGAACTGATAAATTTCCACTAGAAAAGTAATATTTGTAGCCCAGTACATTTTTAAGAATGTCTGGATCTGAAAAACATCAATGAGTTTCATTTTGGATTGTGATACACATTAACGGCCTCTCTTATTCTGGTTAGCTGGGCATAAAAAGACATGACACCAGTTAAATAACCAGGTTTGGTGAAACTGCTTGAATAAGGATGTACCTGAGCAAAATTAAAGCTTTAGATGACCATATTTCCAGGTCAAGCAATACCTGGATAATGTCCTCCAAAATCATTGAATTTCCATCCTTTTTTTTCCAAATGCAAATCCCTTTCATAAGAACACATTTTTGTTTTAATTTTAGAGCCTAAACACATATCAGGCCACAATGCTTTACAATTAGCAATTCCTGCTATCGATATTATATTAGTTTCTTGGTCTTTATCCAGGGGATTCTCTGGAGGGCATGTGCTTGTGAAAAGGTGGAAATAAAGGAAGAGAAAATTTAAACTGAGAAGCCATGCATAAATAACAGAAAACTTAAGAATGTGTTTTCAGATGAATTATAACCAGAGCCCGCTTTAGTTTAGCCCGAATATGAGGGGATTGACAAGTCCCTAGACTGGAGGCTCACAAAGGTGAAGGAGGGTTTGGCTATCTCCAGTAGCACTGGGAGAACCAGGGGGATCCCCAGATGGATACCAGAGACTTGAGAGGTGCAGAAGATAACGACTGGGACGCTTGTTTGGGTCTGTGCTCACAATCCCAGTAACGTAAGGGGTCTGCCCCAGCTGGGAATATCTCCATCTGCATGGATAAATGATATCTCCATGGGCAATAATGAAAGAGTCTGAGCTCTTGTGGGTGCTTGTGGCCCAGGAAAAGGGCAGACAGAAATGAGGGCTCAGTGGTGGACAGGAAGATAGGTAGGCAGTTCTGATTCCCGAAATTACCCTGTCTCTCCAGCTCTCTTAGATCTGTGAGCCAGCATGGCAGAGAAGTCATCTGCTGTGGGTAAAGGAAAGCATGTTTTACTCAAGAACAAAGGAGAAATCAAGTTCATTTTTGAGAATGATCCACCATGTCAGCCGTCAGTCCACCTTTGAAGATCTTGGAAAAAAGGCTGCATCCCTGGAAGCGTCCAAGGCCAGGTTGGACAGGGCTTGGAGTGGCCAGGGGTAGTGGAAGTGTCCCTGCCCATGGCAGGGGGTGGAACAAGATGGGCTTTGAGGTCCCCTCCAAGCCAAACCATTTTGTGAGCCTATGAAAAACATGACATCCCCTGAAGAATCAGTGCATTTTAAAGTGATTCTGGCTTCCTACAGAATCTTGCAGAACATTCAGAATACCACAAGTGATTTATCAGAGACACCAATTCTACAGAAAAAGGCCTCTAAGGTGTTTTGCCAGGGACCAGACTCAGCCCTACCCCGTATCCCCTCACTTCACTTGCTTGGCTCAGCATCAGCCTCCTGGGTTTGGAAGCAAGGTGGAGTTTCTCTTGGTGAGATGCAGCAGCACTGGGCAGGGTGCTGGGGAACAGTGCTGGCTGTGCCAGCAGGATTAGGAGCTTGACAAGAACACAGGCGTGTTTCAGCTTGGCAACAAAGGAGAATATTGATGCCAAGATTGCCTTCTGTATATTTTTTTTTCACAATACGCTGCAGGAGTCTGTGTTTTGACAATCTCTCTTTGTATTTCTCCTTATTTGCTTGGTGTATTTAATCAAAGATCCTAAAGAAACTCAAATGGCAAGGAGAAGAGCAAATCTTATTTTTTGTAAACATTATTATAATATATTTCTAGAATATACCCTCTTTCAAAATCTAATATTTTAAGGATAATTATTAGATCAAACCTCCTACTGATATGTTTCCCAAGAACAAAGAACATTTATTTAGAGAATATGGTGTGTCATCATTTCAGTTAGTGAGTTCATGAATCATTTAAGTTGCCCTAAAAAAAATTAGTATAATAGAGGCTGTAACTTAATGGTTTCATGCAATCACTGAAGTAGTGTAAAAGCTGTTTAACACTAATAACAGCTACATTCTTCAGTCAGCAGGGTAGTCTGTCAGGATTTTGTGCATGAAATCAGGTCATTTTCATTAATTCTTTGAAGATTTTTCGTTAGTTTGGTCTTTGTTCTTTCATTTGCCCTTCCTTTTCATTTTTGTTTCAGTATCCCTGCTGGTACTATCAGTGATGTTCAAGATGTAGAGGATATCAAACGCTGATGACTTTCACAAAGGAGAAAACAATTACCAAGATTTCTTTTAGTTACCGAAGAAAAAAGAGAAAGATGATTTTTTCTTTTTTATTACTTGAATCAAATTCCCTGTGCTTTTGTTTTAACCCCCATATTGTTGTTTTCTCTGACTGCTGCTAGGGCAGTAGCTGTCTCCAAATGGAATGGCTTTCAGGTTTTTCTTTTTGACCATATGTTTAGTCTGTACGGGTGGCACGTTACACCTCACACAGAGAAAAATGACTGAGGAGCACAGAAACCCTCTCTGTTTAAAAAGCCAGTGGTATTGATTGGAATGTGTGATTCTTTGTACAGAAGGGCATTTGTGCCTTTTCCACGCAGAAAAAGAGCAACTGATACTGAAATGTGCTCACTCAAGGATTCTTGTCATTTTCTTCTGCTACGGTTAAGTTAAGGTCGTGGTCAATATCTCTGAATCCAAATCTTAGTTGTGTTCTAGCTTGGATTGATTGATTCTACAGGGTTTCACAGTCATTATGCTGGNTTTTTTTTTTTTTTGTAGCTACAGATTCATTCCAGCAGAGATCCTTGTGAAGAAAAGCAATACTTCAAAATAATGTCTTGTTGCTCGATTCTGCCTAGAATCCCAATATGATTGTTATGGATAACGGCGTTCTTAAGGTCATTAATGGCCCTGTATCTCAATTCATCTTCTGATACTCTCGATTTCTACTTTATTTATGCAGCTTGGGAAGAGAAGATATTGTTACTGACCAGAAAATTTGATATATACAGAGCTCTAAAAAAACGCACACGCAGAGCCCACCAGCAATTTAGGAGTTGTGTATGCAGGTCTCGCGTGCATCCGAGAGACAGAATCTGGCTTTGAGGAGTGAATGCTAATTTCTCAGGGGAAAAGCACATATAGAGGTTTGGACTTATATGAGTAACATAATTTAAAATCAAAACAGATGAGACACTCTACCAAATATTCAGAAAGACAGCAGGATCCGAGACCTGAGGAAATGTAATTGATTAATCTAAAATACATATTTGTGTTTCAGCTAATTCTGAGCTATATTCTTACAGTTCTTGAATTATAATATGGATTTCTTACCTATATCCTGACTGCTAGCAGTAGGGCTGGATGCTTTACTAGGAACTCAAATACAATATCATCTTTGCTTCTTGATAAATACTCTCTAATAATAGAAAGTAAACAAAGACATTGCTTGATTATCAAGTCACATCTAATTGTATTTTATTTAAACTACATCTTTAGCCATTTACATAAAACACTGGCTACAGATTAGAATAATAATACTGAAGCCTAAACCTCACACAGCATAAGCATTCTGCACAAGCATAAGCATAAGGAATCTGATAACCTGCATGAACAAACAGAATGTAGCCTTTTGTCTACATTTCATGTATTTAACCATGCAAAATAAATTAAAAAAAAAATTAATAAGTTCAAGTGATTAAAAATGAAGGACTTCTAGTGAGGTCTCTTGTTATGAAGAACTGTTCATTTCCGTTTTCCTTTTGTAAAACAAGCACTCGGTGATGCTCAAGCGGCTGTGACTGAAGGAAAAACTGGAGGTGAGATCGAGCTGTATAGGGAATGTTAATCAGTTCCTGAACTCAGGAACCCATCCAGAAGCCCTGAGCCTCATCACACTCCAGAAGCCCTTGGGAGCTGTTTGACTCCCTCCAAGGCAGAAAGGCACTGCAGAAAGTCCTCACCAAATTAGAGAGATGGGCAATCACCAACCATATGGACTTTAACAAGGAAGGTGCTGTACCTGGGACAGGGCAACCTTGGCTGTGTGTATGGACAGGGGAGCAAGAGGCTGGAGAGCAGCTGTGGGAAGAGCCCTGGGGGTCCTGGTCCATGGCCAGTTGGATCTGAGTCAGCAGTGCCCTGGAGCCAGGAGGGACATCCCTGTCCTGGGGGGCACCAGGCCCAGCACCACTGGGATTGCCTGCTAACACTCCCTGCCGAGTGCAGGGAGAGGAAAGTGGCTCCAGCTTAACACCCACAGGGCAAATGCGGGGAGCCAGCTGTTCTTTGAGTGCCAGAACGAATACAGATGGCTTTCCCACAAGTTCCTGTCCCCTGCTTGATGGCTGGGTCTGGCTGCAGCTTATCTTGCAGTCAAGGCATTTATAAAAGGGTCGTGTTTTGGCACTCGCATTAAACTCTGCAGGGACATTTTTGGGTGTGCCTTTGGTGATAACATTATTTTGCCCACTATGTCATAAGGTCATCAGACGTGAAAAAAGTGATTTAAAGTGATTTCTAGCTAGTATGTCTGGAAATGGGTGAAATTCATTTGAGCATGTACAGTAAGTTCAGAAATGGATACACTTGTCTGCCAGTAACACCTCCCTATGTCTGTAACACCTGCTACCAAAATGCTTATCCATGACTGCCACTTTTTAAGAATCCAGGTTAAATCAAATCTAGGATCAGACTAAATGGGAAAGATGGTATATTCTTGACTGGTGAGGACCACTGATGCCACTGACTTGAAAAACCACCACAGAATCAAAAATCACAGAATGGTTTGGGTTGGAAGAATCTTAAAGTCTGTCCCATCCCACCTCCTGCCATGGGCAGGGACACCTTCCACTAGCCCAGGCTACTCCAAGCCCCGTCCAGCCTGGCCTTGGACACTTCCAGAGATCCAGGGGCAGCCAGAGCTTCTCTGGGCACCCTGCGCCAGGGCCTCCCCACCCTCACAGGGAAGAAGTTCCTTTTAATGTCTAATCTAAACCTACTCTCTTTCAGGAGCTGGGACATTTGTGGGACATTTGTATTCTTGACAAGTAATGTCACAGCTGTACAGACTGAACTTTTTTTTTTTTACATATACAGCTCTAAATCTTCCCCCCTTGCTCCCCTCAAAAAAAGACAGATTTATTTCTGTTTAGAGAAATGAAACACAAATTTAGTGATATCTCATCATTTTTGCTCTAGGGATTGTCTGATGACCTATGGTGCACGGACACTTCTAACAGCACTATAAACAGCTCACAGAAGTAGACTACAAAGTACACAGGGCTTTATGTTTGGTAAAAACATTTCTATTAAAGTTTGGGGCACTGGATATTGTATCCAAAATTCATATTATATTCTGCTATTTTCTTATGGAAGAACATCACTATTACACCCCATGTTGCTGTTACATTCATGGAATAATTCATTCTTGCCAAATCAAAGCAACAAGGTCTTTTCTCCCTCTAGTCTTTTCTCATGAGACCCCAGCTGGCGCTGCACTCTGGGCTCCTCAGCATGAGAAAGACATGGACCTGCTAGAGCTGGTCCAGAGGAGGCCATGGAGATGCTCCAGGGGCTGGAGCCCCTCTGCTCTGGAGCCAGGCTGGGAGAGATGGGGGTGTTCACCTGGAGAAGAGAAGGCTCTGGGGAGACCTCAGAGCCCCTTCCAGTGCCTAACAGGGCTCCAGGAGAGCTGGAGAGGGACTTTAGACACAGGCCTGGAGTCACAGGACACGGGGAATGGCTTCCCACTGCCAGAGGGCAGGGTTAGATGGGATATAGGGAACAAATTGTTTCCTGTAAGGCCTTGGCACAGGGTGCTCAGAGAAGCTGTGGCTGCTCCTGGATCCCTGGAAGTGTCCAAGGCCAGGCTGGACAGGGCTTGGAGCAGCCTTGGATAGTGGAAGGTGTCCCTGCCCATGGCAAGGGGTTGCAACTGGATGAGCTTTTAAGGTTTTCCAACCCAAAACATTCCGTGATTTTTATGATTCTCAGAAAGAATGCAAGAAGCTGGGGTGGCTTTCATTATTCAGGAAATCAGACAATATCACCAGTTTTCCTCTGTGTATTTGCTACTAATCAATATAGTTCACAGTTTATAATTTCATGAGATACATCACTGAATATCTCACCTGTTTGGCCTTAGCAAAATGTTCCACAGAAGGTGGCCTACGATGTATAACTCAGAATCAAAACAGTCCCTGTGTTTTCTGCTTGCTGAATTAAATTATTCTCCTGCCACAAGGTTTGGTAATACCTTTTAGTCAATGCTGAAAAAGTAAGAAAGGAGGAAAATGAATGATTTCACATTACAAATGCCTCAGGCAAAGACACGCATGTTATTTCCCCTTTGGCTGCTACCAGGTCTTGAAAATCAGGAATCATTCTATCTCTCTAACAACATTATGCAAAAATGACATGACCTGTGAATTAGTCTTGTGGGGTATTAAATGATCTCAGATGAAGTAATCCACTTCTAGTTAAAGCAGGGGGGCTGAACTGACAAACTACAGAAATTTCTGGGTCTAGACTAGCATGAAATGCTATGTTGATCTTCATTGTAAGTTGACAGGCATACACAGAGGGAAATATATAAAAGTATAAATGTGTCCACTGTGGACTTCATGCTGAGACTAATCCAGCAAAAGGATTAGGATTTGGGATTTATTTAACTCCTTTCTAACATAAAGAGTGATGATGTTTTTGTCACTGATAGCAAGTGGGGGAATTTGGAACAGTAGTATGGAGATTTAATTCCCATGCTGTGAAATGAGGAACAGTCATGCTCCTCACAGGCAGAAGCAGAAGGTGAAGGCAGAAGCCTTCACAACCAGTGTGTTCAAGGACTATACACTAACTTTTTATGAGATCAGCTACTGCTGAGTGCAGTAGAAAAATGTTGAGGTGCTGGAGGGTGGGAAGGCCCTGCAGAGGGACCCAAACAGGGATGGATGGACGGGCCAGTGCCAATGGTGTGAGGGTCAGCAAGGCCAAGTGCCAGACCCCTACACTTTGTCCACAATTGTCGCTGTCGCACCAAGGACAGGTAGAGAAACGACCCAGAGTCCAGGCTCGGGGATAAATGGAAGCAATTAAATAATTTTTCCAAAGGCTTTTATATGTTAGTTGGCAAAAGTGTGTTAAATGGCATAAGGTAATTGGTCCTTTGGCCATCTACCCCTTGAGGGGATTGGCCAAATTCTAAGACACCCATTTCTAAATATTTTTCTAGTTAGAACCATAACAATACTGCAAAACAACCTGCAGGTGCAAGAAGTCTACAAAACTGTAACGTTGTTTTAAATAATTTGCATGGGAAAGACAGAGCTCTCACAAAATGCTGCAAGGGGCTGAAGAAATTCCCTGCTGAAGCTTTTTCAGTATCCACACACAATAACCCCCTGCAGCTCCAGGCTGGGGCAGAGTGACTGGACAGTGCCCATCAGGGAAGGCCCTGGGAGTGCTGGGGACAGAGGCTGGACATGANAGGGACAGGAGGAGAGGGAACCGCCTTAGGTTGCACCAGGGGAGGTTCAGGTTGGATGTTAGGGAAATATTCTTTACTGAAAGGGTAGTCAGGCCCTGGCATAGGCTGCTCAAGGCCATAGTGGAGTCCCCATCCCTGGAGGTGCTCACAAGGTGTGTAGATGTGGCACTTGAGGACATGGTTTAGAGGAGAACATGGTGCTGAGTTGATGATTGGACTTGACAGCCTGAGAAGTCTTTTCCACCGTTAGTGATTTTATGATTATATGATTTCTCTAAGGCATTTCCAGGTTAATTGAGCACCTTTTTCACACCAAACAAAATTTTAAAGCATCATTTTCATTGAAGTCAGTTATATAATTAACTGTTTACTAAAAAGAAATAAAACTTGGAGAATATGTATGCGTACATGTGCACAGATTTTGGAACCAGTCTCGAGGCAGAGAGGATGTTAGACACACACACTGTGTTCCCTCTGAAGTAATTTGTAGTAATTTCTGTTTTCAGCCATTTTTAAATACTGATAAGCTTATATGAGGGGTTTCTGGAAGAAAACAACTGTCCATTACAAACACCTCCTTTTTGTCATTTTTTTCTAATGTGCTCATGTCATGCTGTGTACATTTTGTCCAGGTGATGGTATTTGTGAAAGGATTAGGTTTATTCTGTTTCTCTTTCCACTCTGGTGCCAGGTGCATTTGATGGTACAAGATGATTTTTTTCAGATTTCAAATCTGGCAAAGCACAGGGTAACACATTCCTTGCTATCTGATAACACCCTGAAAAGCATTATTCAAAGTTCACCTTTGCCGTTTTACTGCAGTGCTTGTTCCTACTTTTTTTTTTTTTTTTTAAACTACGTTTTATTTTAATTTTCCCCCATGCTATGGCAGTCCCACAGTTGCAGTTTGCAATGGGAAAAGTGATTGAATATTACAAGATGGAAACTGTCCAGTTCGGCTTTTGGAGAAGTTAGTCAGATATGTCAGATGAATAGCATAAATTCTGATTTTCCAGTTATGTATTTAACTGGTTTTGTAGGATGGGTGCTACTCAAGTGTGAAACATGCTTGTATCTCACTGCTAAAGCACATGGCATTTTACGTTTTCACATGCTTTGATTTCATGATAAAGTACTAATAAAGGTAGGGTAACAAAGCTGGCTGTGGTTTTTGTATTAGTCACTAATAGAAAGTGGCCCATGTAATTTCTCCTATATGCTAAGGTACCTCTTGCTGTCAATATAGACACAATTCACCAATCAGCAGCAATAAAAGCTCTTTAATTGCATATTTTTGTGGCAAATATTTCTAAGTAAGCATGTCCAAAGCATAAAAAGCACAATTAAAATCTATAATTCAACTATCTGGGTCCATTGATAGAAATATAGCCACATTTTAAATGAGCTTTAACAGTTTAATAGCTCTGTGCTTCAAAGAAAAGTAGATTAATACAAATAGCCTGCAAGGAAAGATAAAGGTTCAGATCTCAGCAATCTGTAAAACTTTGCATTTCTATGGAATCCAATTTCAGGCTGCACAAATAAAGTTAAGAGGATGAGTAAACTTACTGCACAGAATATTTTGTTATCCTAACTATTGTTGCTCATTGAATTAAATTTGATCATTTTGCTGAAGTTCCATTTTTGCTTCATATTCCTCATGACACAGATATGTTCTGTCTTTGATGTTCTCTAAATGTCATTGAGGCTAATGCCATATCAATTAAATATGCTGTTTAAGTACTATTTTTTTCCACTAGTCAATCACTGACACTTTCTATACAGCTTAACATTAGCATTCAGAGACAGATTTTCAAAAGAACCTCATATTTTCAAAAGACTTTAGTCCTTGGCGTGACATTTGTTTATTTAAGTACCTAAGGAGGGTGATTGCTGTGCTGAAGAAGATGGCTTACCAGTCTCGTATTAACTAGGATGGTTCCACTGCCATCAGTGGAAAATCGTGTGAATAATTGACATGTTATACAAGATTCTCCCTCCTGGTTTGGTTTACTGGGTTCAGATCCTGATTGCAAAAGCTTTGGGACAGAGAACGAAAGAGGAACAAAATAAATAACGATGTGAGGCTATAAAAATATAAGCAAAAAGCTCACTCTGACAGGAAGAAACCTTGAGGGTTTTGTGAATTAGAGGAGTTGAATATGTGGGACTGAATTACTTACAGGAGGTGGCAAAGTGCTGTGGGTTTGATGATGGGGGAGCAGGAAAGGAGAGTGCAGAACAGCAGTATTGATACAGGGCAGTGAAATTCTGAGGTTCTTAAACAGAAGCGAGGGAAAATGTACAGGTGGTAAGTTCAGCTAATAGATCTATAATTGAATTCAAAAGATTTCTTGCTGTATGTTTTCTTGCATGATATGAAGTGTATTGGTTCAACTTAATTTTATATAGTTTATGCCATCCTGCCCTAAGGTAATTTTGCCACCTGGTTGTGGCACTGGATGACACTATATCTCTCACCTAAACCCAAACAATTTTCTTCTGTAAGTTGCTAAAATGTTCATTTCTGTGTTGCCAGTAACCAACTTTTGCTATAGAATTGGGAGATAACATTCCCCTCCACCTTTCCTAGGCCTCTGAACACTTGGTGTTGGCTCCTGACAGAGGCACTGACAGTGATGCACTTGGCTTACTTGCAAAGAGATTTCTTGAGCCAATGTCAGATGTGGAAGAAAGCAGAATTCCTATTCATTCTGGTTTCTGATGGCGTACCCTACATTTGAGCAGCTGGAATTGCAAATTAACTGTTGTTCAAAGATATGAACTCATAGTTACTGAAGTATTTGTTATTATATTAAATATTACCTGTTATAGGTATTATAGTTTGTACTTATTTTATTTTAAAAAAACCCAATCCAACAACAAAAACACCTCAGTTGTGTGGTGATGTGTTTGTTTCCTTACTTTCTTCTGGGGACTGATTTTTTTTCTCAAACATTCTGGACAGCTCAAGAAATATTTTGGAGAGGAGAAAAACATTTTGGCTGAAATTTTACTGTTATCTACATATCAAACCTGAGCTTCCTTTACTTCCATGTTATAAATGTGTCTCAGGAAAAATTTCTTCACTGAAAAGGTTGTAAAGTATTGGAACAGGCTGCCCAGGGAAGTGGTGGGGTCACCATCCCTGGAAGTGTTCAAAAAACATTAGATGTGGCACTTAGAGATATGGTTTAGTGGTGGGCCTGTCAGTGTTATCTTAATGGTTGGACTCGATGATTTTAGAGGGATTTTCCAACCTTAATTGTTCCGTGATTCTATGGTTCTATATTTTAGGGTCTGTGCTCTGTAATGCATCCCATACCAAGGGGGTAGGGAGCATCCTGAACGGACAGTGCAGGAGGACAAAGGCAGGAGAAAGTCATGCACCTCTTGCTCCACCCTTTAGAAAAATTGCCACATGGGAAAGAGGGATTAAAAACCCCCAAGGATAACTGGATTTTAGACAGCTAAAAGACAGTGTAACGATCTCTTCTATATATGTTGGTGAACGTGTGTTCAGATGGGGGTTGTGTAGGCTTTGAGTTTTTGGCAAATGGGTTCTAGAGCTGGATTCAGCTTAGTTGTAGAGGGGACTGTGGACAGCCTGATTGGAGATCTCACAGTAAAATTCCCTCATATGGGGTATTTCTCTTCTGATTTGGTGTAATTGTCACTGAAAAGTCGATCTCTGTTCTTATACTGAGCGAAAGCGAATTGGGCTATTCCTTACATGGATATTCACTTGTAAGTTAGATTAGAGATGAATTTGTAGCACAACTAAATAACTGGGTGCATTAATGGTAGATTTGTGGGTTGCCTGCACAAGCAGAGGAAACCTGTCCTCCTCTGCACAGGATGTGTCTCGTAAGGCCAATGTGGGCCGTAAAGAAACTGCTCTGCCAACATGCTACACCTCATTAACTGAGACCAATCTTAAAAGATTTATCTTGAGCTCTCTTAAACTGAATTTTGCAGGTTATGTCTTTTGGGAAGAGCAGAACTGAGGTGTCCCAGACTTTTGTTAAGAAGATGTGAGGACAAACAGTAGGTTTGTTTGATTTGTGTGAGATTGGTGCTATGCTGGGGACTAACCAGGTCAAACAGAAATGCTGGTCGATTCAATCAAGCTTTAGAGGTGTAACTTTACTTTTTCAAGACAGTGTTTTTTCACTGTTTATTGGCAGGCTTTCATGGTTTTCCCTGTGAGAAGCATACTGACAGCTTCCTAGTCACAACATTTTATAATGCACTTGTTCTGAAATTCATTTGCTAGTTTGAATGTACGCACATGTACATATCTGCATACACATACATACAATTTTCCAACATCCTCCCCTGATAGGATCCTTTAGGTGGGCTTTGAGAGCATCCTGCCTTCGTATTTACTGTTACAGTGTCCTTGGGTAAATGTAAGGAAGTTCTGGACTTAGCCGAATACCTGAAATATTTCCTTTGTAGGAAGTGTGTATGCATGTATTCACATCACGTTTGTGTGGCAGAGGGGTGTAAAGGGAAGCAATTTTGAGGGATGTTTTACATGAACTTAGACTAATGGCTTCATATGCAATCACTATGATAACACCAACAGCATGCTAAACACAACCAAGTGAAATGAGAGCTTACTTTGCGAAGTTACTGCTCTGGAAACATCTCAGAAAACAGCATTGATTCACATCTGTTTCACCTATTTGCTTCAAAAAAGACATGTAGAATGGAAATATATGGCATCAGATCAGAGGCTCAGATGTTCCCCTTATCTAAAGAATGTATGGTCAGCCTGTGGATTTTCGCATGTTCATCTGTTCTCAAGCCCCAAAACTGATTTGAAAATCACAGTGGGTCATTAGTCAGAGTAAAGAACTCTTCAACATTTATTCACAAATACCCTCAGGTACTCTAAAGCATTTCCTCCAAAAAAACTGAAGTCAAAAACTGTGCCAATGTCACAGCTTTGTTGAACTGCTTTAGGTACTGTCAGGACTGACATTTCCTTTGGAAATCTGGAAAACATAATCAGCTCCCTGACTGCCATCTCTCCCTTCATGGAAAAGGATAAAATGCTGGGAATGATCTAATTCAGAATGTCAAATATTCAATGCTGATAATTCCAACAGTTATAGAGCTTTTCTCCAGCGTCTTTCTGCCATTTTAAAGTAAAGTTATACTGGCAAAATGCTGAAATAAAGGTATTAACATTTCTATTTACTTTCTTAGGTTAACTTAAGAAGTTGAGACTGATAAAACACAGACAGAAATAGTTACAGAAAATCCCGAAGAAACCAAGTTGATTAAAATTTTCTTTCTTCCAAATAGTCAAGCTGATGAATGCCAAACACTGCATTATGCAATGGTTTTAGTTCTACCTGAAATGAAAAGGGGGTATCACTATATAGCCACAGCTTCAGAAGCGATGCTGCTGTAACCTGCTATCCTCCCCTAAACCCCTAGATATAGATTCTTCTCTGTAACCATCTGGATGCAGCTTCCTGGAGGGTTTTCTAAAACACACTTTCACCTAACAGTTGAATTTAAATATAGCCTCTCTGTTGCAGGCTTGAGGGTTAAGTGTCATTTCATTGTAACAGTCAGCATATGGTGCCTGGCGCAGGGAGAAAGAAAATTGAAGTCGAAGCCAAGCTGTCAGGAAGCTGCTGCATGTCTCCAAGACAAACTGCAGAGTTTCTGCAGTGCTTCGGGGCTCCTTTCTGATATTTCTATCTATATTTGGCACTTCTGGAGTGGTTGCAAGGTGTCCTTGGAGGGGAAAGAAAAAATTGCTCAAAAATTCTGGTGTGCTGGCACATGTAATTAAAAAGCAGTTGCGACTATTACTGCAATTAGTGAGCAGCTCTTTTAAACTGCAAGCTTGGATGAAGAGAGAGTGTTCTGAGCAGAGGGACCCCTCTGAGCAAGGCTCATAGGTGTGCTTGCCCATCTGGCCTCCAGATTTCACAAACGTCTTAGCAACAACAGGTGAAAGGCCAGATTTGACCCAAGACGGCCTTTGGTTTTTCATCTATCATCCCTTCTGAGGCAATCTTTTTCCCTATCTGCTTCTTAGCACTTTGGTTTACTTAAAAAAACTGGCTTTTAGCTGAGAGAGTAAATCCAACAGAAGGGATGCTGTTCTTGTAAGGGAAAGAGCATTGCCAGGCTTTACTAAATCATTACAGCATCCCTACAACTTATCTCTTGTGCAGACTGGAGGGAAGAGGTTGCCCAGAAATACTGTGGCTGCCCCATCCCTGGAAGTGTCCAAGGCCAGGTTGGATGGAGCTTGGAGAAACCTGGTCTAGTGGAAGGGGCAAGGGGTGGAACTGGATGAGCTTTGAGATGCCTTCCAATCCAAACCATTCCATTCACAAGATTGAGTTCTGAAACCACATGAAAATTTTCTCGAAATTATTTCATTTAGGGAATCATTGGAAACATTGACTTGTTGAGAGATAAATATTTCTGTATGAACTATACCTAACTCTCTCCTAAATATTTTTTCCATTACTCTTCCTGGTAGTTTTGGGAATTATCTAATTCACTAAAAAAACGTCAAAAACTGTGAACTTAATATGGTGTAATGACTAGCAAAAGCAAATGCTCATATGAAAGATGTTTTGAGATTCTGTAGAGGTTTAGATTGTGAGAAGTGGTCATAATTCTGATCAAAAAGTAATTAAAATCCTAATTTCAGCTGCCCTCCAGAGAGACCAATATTCCGCCTGCTTGTGTGAGTTCAGATTTTCATTTTGTAAAACTCCTGTAGCTGTATTTATTTTAGAATTGAAAAAATCACATCAACCAAATAATCTCTAATATTAGTATCTAGAGAGAAAACAAAAAAAAAAAATCAAGCTCTTCCCATTTTTTTCTAAAGTTACATATTAATGAAATATGAAAGTGAACTGAAGTCTTACATGCTGAAAATGTCCTTCACTTTAAGGAAGCATTTTGCTATTAATTCTTCGTATTGTTGAAGTATTAACACACTTCTTCTGACTGTTATTGCACGAGTCAGTAATCGGCCCTAATCAGTGCTGTATTCATCCCTGTTGTTCGTGAGAATGAGGTAATTACGGTGATACTTGGGAATAAAAAAGGTGATTGTTGTAGGTCACTTCTGACTGAACTGCTCTGCTCTAATCTGGTCTAATGAATTTGCTAGACTCCTCCTTTCCTTTCCTTTCCTTTCCTCTCCTCTCCTCTCCTCTCCTTCTCTCTCCACGTTACTGACTTGAGCCCGAGGACTTGGAGAATGGGGTTTTTCTTAGTGTTCCCCAAAGAAGGAAAACGGCTGGGGAATGACTGTGGGATCCTGAAGGTCACCACCTGTACTGGCAACAGGGGGTTGTTCTTGGCTATGGGACCTTCTTTTTTGTGGGTCAAGGAGCACTAGAACACATCAAGAGATGGGATCCTCCACCCGCTTCCTTTCCCTCTTTTTCCCAGTCTCCCGTTCACTCCTCGCTTACCTCTGTGTTAAGGTGGCTCTGATGCCAGAGCTCTGGCTTGGGATGGACAACATCTGGGCAAACAGCTTTTGGGTCCGGATCGGAGGAGTGACGGGCAGGGGATGGCGCTGCAGTGACGGTGACTTGCAGACCTCATGGTCAGGGTGAGGAGTGAATGAAGTCTTCCTTAAGTAACTCAAGGACATCCCTGGACATCTTTGGGTCACAGACCCTGGTTCCCAAGGCATGCTTTAACCTTCCTGGCATCTGCCAGCATGGTGGGACACAAGCAGTCGAGGAGGCTTTTGGAGGTTGTCGGGAATAACTTTCTGATAGAGATACCGTGGGGATCAACAGACGTGGCTGCAGACAGAGCTGTTGTTGACTAATCAGGATGTGCTGTGTGGCAGTGTGAGAATTCACGGCTTTAAAGGCCACGAATATTCAGGTTCTGGAGGGGAATGAGAAAAGAGAATAGCTTAGTACAGACCTTGTGCTTTAGGAGAAGAGACTTTGGGCTATTTAGGGAACTGGAAAGCTTGTTGGAAGGCAAAGGAGCTCTGGAAAGCTGGCAAGACTAAGAGCATCCTCTAAGCATTCTCTAGGCACAGTCAGGAAGATGAGTGGAGGTATCAAGGGACCAGCTTGGGCAAGCAGAGCCATGACAGAGCTTTAAAGGAAACAGGCACTGCACAGGAGGCAGGAACAGGGACAAGCTGCCAGTGAGAAACTTCAAAACTTCCTTGAACATGCAACAATAGTGTTAGGAAAATGAAAAATTAGGTGGAATATAGACTTGCAAGGGGCAACAAGGGCAACAAAAAGATCTCATACAGTTATGTGAGCAACAAAATGCTGCACAAGGTGGATTTGGACTCATTGCCGTATGGGACAAGTGATTTAAAAACAGAGGCATAACAAGACAGAGATATCCAGTTTGCATCTGTTGTTATCAACAAGGTTTTCTCTGCCCCTAAACTGAGTGAAGAGGTACAAGGGGAAGAAGAGCTACCAAGAGAGGATGAGGGTTGAGTCAGGAATTACAGGAGAAAAACTGGATCATGCAAGCCCATGGGAGCTAGCATGCATCCAAGGGTGCTGAAAGGGCTGGATGGTGTCCTCGTAAGGCCCCTTTCTGCTGCTCTTGAAAGATCATGGAGACTGAGGAAGCTCCATGATGGCCAGAGAAGTGAAAGTTGAATTCATCTCCTAAAATGGCCAAAAGAATTCGCTAAGAAACTGATCACCTTGGTTGTGATCAACGGGAAAATCACAGAGTGAGACCTCTAGGAGCACATTTCTGGGGACATGATGGCCACATAAAGTGGCTGGGAACAACATGGATTGACCAAGGCTAAATCATGTCTGACCCACCTGATTCCCCTGCAGGGAAGTGACTGGATGGGTGACTGAGGGCACTGACTGCCCTTTACCTCCGTGGCAGTGAGGCTTTGGTCACTCAGCTTTTGATAGTGCAGCTCAGAAGGGAGGACAATTGCATGGACAACAAACACAGCTTGGCTGCTTTCAGAAGGTCAAGGATGAGGGGCCTTATCCTCTTAGAGTCTGCTTATTAATGGGCTCATGGTATTACTCCACTGTGAGCCCATTAACAACCAGATTCTAACAGGGCTCTGCCAGGGAACCTGCCCTGTTTAACATCTTATCAGTGACATGGAGGGTGAGATAGATAGGAGTACAAGAGACAGCAGCTATAAACTGAAACAAGAGTGGTTCAGATTATGTGTGGGGAGGAACTTTTTCTCCACGAGGACAGTTTGGAACTGAAGAGGTTGCCCAAAGAGATTGTACAGTCTCCATCTTTGTATGATTTCAGCAGGAGATTGAACCAGTGACCTTCTGAGATCCTTTTCAACCCTTAAACCTGGGATTCTATGACTCTTATAAAGTTGCTGAGCTAGTGAGATGGCACTGACTGCCATTACAAGTGTTCAGAGAATATTTTTCTGTCAAATGTCATCTTTTCAGTCAGACTGAAAACCTCAGCTGTTCCTTGTATGGCTTCCCCTCCAGACCCTTCACCATCTCCGTGTCCCTCCATTGGGAGCTCTCTATGAGGTCAAGATCTTTCTTACAATGTTTGGTGGTTGGGTCAGTACAGTGCCATGATGGGGAGAGGTGGGGTATTCATCACCAGAGGACATCAAGTGTGAGGTGACCACAGTGTATCCTTCAAGAAGATCCATGGCACTGCTTTCAACAGAAAGCACTTTCAGTTTTGGGTAAACATAGAGGAACTTCTCCCCTAACCTGTCCCAAAACACAGCGATCACCACTTCTGTCTTTACAAAAACACAACTTTTCATGAAAGAAGGAAAAATGAAACTCTGTGAGGAAGACACACATTCTGTCTATACTTCTGATAAAAACAGTTTTCCTATTGAAAAGATTTATTTAAAAGCAGAAAAACCCTTGTCCAGCTTTGTTGTTCATTTCTTGTAGAGAAAGGATACTCTGCTGTATTATCTTCAGGATATTCCATTGTGTTTTCTTTGTGTATGGCTCAAACATATCTGCTCTATGGGATACAAAAATAGGCAGTGGTATATGTATGTATTCTGTGAGATTTAGCCCTGTGGGTTTAAAAGAGTAGGCTCAGATCTTTCTGCATTCAGTTCTAGAAAAATGCTGATTTATACAGCTCATTAAGGGACTCAGAACTAACTGCTGAGAAAAATATGGGTGACTAAGCTTATATACCTTTGAAACAGATTCAGAGTCCAGGGCTTAGAGTGCTTTTTGCAACTGAGAAAACTTATGCCCAAATCCCTTTTTCCTTATAGTTTCATTGTGTGACCATGCACAAATCCTTTAGCCTGCTTTTCCACAGATAAAACCAATTTCCTGCCTCGCAGGAATCTGTCAGAAGGCATACATGCAAATGTGCCCAGGTGCTATGGCAAGGGTAGGGGGTGTGGAAATTAACTGAGCACTGCTTTTGCTCATTCTGAACTTGTTTGACCTTTCTCATTTTAAATTTAACTTTTATATAGGTATAAGGAGATTGTTTCCCACGTGTATGTATGTGTGTCTTCTCACCTGAATCCTCTAGAAATGAAAAACATAGTAGGAGGCAGTAATAGTGATTATAAATTGAGTTTATGATGAACAAGTTTCACTTCTGCTAGCACAGAGGGAGGAATTCCACTTTCCCAAAACCATAACAACCTTGCATGGTTTAGCCCTTGGTTTTACAGCACTGTTGGGATTTTCAGTGTACTGTGGTGTCTTACATGTGTTGTAGGTGTGATTTCTACTCAAGGTGTTCTTTGCTCTTTGCTAGAAGGAAAAGCAAAATGATTTAAGGACAGATTGTCCAATTCTTTCACCCACCAAAAAGCAGGATCTGGTTTCCTTGTGATGGCTTTGTGAGACGTGAGCTGCAGATGTGTTTTTAAAACAGCTAAAACATTTGTTTCTAAAACAAATTGTCCAATTCTTTCACCCACCAAGAAGTATTTTCTGGTTTCCCTGTGATGGCTTTGTGAAGGGTGAGCTGCAGAAGTGTTTCTGACACAGCTCCACACAGATCCCTTGATCAAGCTCTTGCAGCAGATGATGGTGAAGTACGGGGTCAGAAGGCAAACACAAGTATCAGAAAAGTCTGATTAAAGTTCTCCCTGGACTAAAAGTGAGAAGAAGGAAGGTTTGTCCCAAAAGCTGGAAGCCTAAAGGAACAAAGTATCACTATGGGTTATCCAATAAATATTAGTTTCCAATTTAACCTGGCCACAGAAGAATTTGTAGGCATTTATTGGACTCCGTCACTATAACCAATGACTTTTAGCTGCAAGTAAGAATTAGATTCAGAGTGCTTAATTTATAATTGGACATACATAAGAGAGAGCCTGCTGTTCAGCCATGGTTCCTGGGATTACACCATCCACTCCTAGGGGAAGGAGGAATCTTTAGTGGACAAATTGCGAGGCACCACCCACTGCCCTACACTGTACTAGGTCAGATCAGAGGAATTCCACGGTCCCTCTTGACCTTCAAACATATGGATATGAGAATCTCTGGAATAGTGATGCTTCTTACCCATAGGGGGTCACCATGTCACTGGAAATGAGGGGACAGTCCGTGCAATGACAGCAGTTGCTGCACATTCCATATCTTATAGAGCAGGTTGCACTTACCTTCCCTCCACTATTTACACTGCATTCCTCACTGGCAGCACCACACAGGGGTTCTCTGATTCTCACTTTTCCCCTATGAATCATTTGAGACACCTTGAGACAACTGGGGGCTGCCATCACGTGTTTTTATTTTGATGTCTTAAAATAGGGGAGTCACCAAATATGTATAAAGCACTACAGGCAAGACAAGTATTAACAATTGACATCCAGTTCTTTCAGTGTCTTCACCTTTTGAGTATCTGCTGGTTAGAACCAGCCAAGGTGATGACAACTGTAATAAAGTCACTCCAGGAAAGTTTCTCTCATTGATCTACTTGGACAACAAAGATCAAGATTTTGCAGCACAAGCTCTTATCAACTTTGGAGACAGTCAATGAAAGGGAAAAAATGTGAATAAGAGTTAAGATACGAATGTAGTTCTTCAGGAAGGTGGAGAAGATTGGCAAGTGGCTTTTGTAATTGCCAACAAAATTTGGCTTTTTCTTCAGCAAACCTAGTAGATGTGCAGAAATGGAGCTGGCTAAGAAAATATTCTCCCATGTTAAAAATATATTTCAAATACTGGAGTGAACAGTTTAAATGTAAAAGTGCTTGTGAATGAACAATCCATTGAGGAATTCAGTTCAGCTGAAGGTCTTTATTGCATTTTTAAAATGTTGAGTTTTGACTTTTTCACTTCATTACTCGCTCCGTTTTCTGGATGATTTAGGAATATACTGAACAAGAGAGATCCATGTGGGATGCAATAATCTTCTCCCTTGTGCACAACCCATCATTTTCTCCCCTATATTTGTTTCCTGTCTTTTAGCAATCCACCAATCCACTAGAGGATCTTCTCTCTTGTCCCATTGCACCATGGCTTCTTTAGGAGATTTTGGCTAGGAAACTTCTCTAATGCCTTTGGAAAGCTGAGTGCTCTAAGATGAAAGCAAAGCTGTTTCTGTTTGGACAGAGGAAAGAACACTCTCCCTCTGGTAATCCCCTCCAGAAGAGCTGTAATGGGACCAAGCACAGCCAGTGTCATTACCACAGCAAAATCATCAAAGCCTGCCCATTTTTCCCTCCATGCTGCAGTGGTGTCCTGGGACAAATCCTGCCACAGGCAGAGCAACTATTTGTGCCTCACCAGAGATATTTTGCCTAACACTTCCTGCTGCTGCTGATCAGACCCTGTTCCTGCTTTCCCAGTGCCTTTCATCACAGCTCACATCCTAAGCAGTAATAAACCTTTATCAGCTGAATCCACATAACCCAAGTTCCTGGGCTTAAATCCTGAACCAAACCGAGGAGTCAGAGCGAGGTACACACGTGTCCCCACAGCCCCCTCTGATCACATCTGTCTCATTTAATTTGTAGCTGTGTAAGATTTAAGCCATAAATGAGAAGTGAAAATTGAATTTCTGGTGTTACTCAGTGGGCAGGCCTGGTTGCCTGTGGGCTTGGTTGCAGATGTGCAGTAAAGCAGGCCTCAGCACCTTCCCAGTGCCATTTGTGGTGCACAGAAATCCGCACGACCCTTGGAATACCAACAGTGGTACGAACTGTGAACAGAGAAAGAAATCAAAAAAACTTACATGGAAGGTGGAGTGTCTTTCTCCTCCAGGAAATTTCCTGCTGGTAGTCTCAGATAATACAAAGGAACTACGCTGAACAACTACAAGAAGCTGTAGTGGAAAACACCTAAATGTTTCCATGTGCCCTTTGATCCTGGTTAAAAGCTGGTATATGGGTTTTCCACAACACTGTAAAAAAATTGCCTTGTTACAGTTTATACAGACTGTTTATAAAGGCCGAATTATTCTCATGTTTTTATGTGATAGATTTTGAAATTGCTTTTAAAAACGAGTCAACTAAACCCCAATTTCAATGCCAAATTTATCCTTGGGAGATCATGCATTTTTTCCAAAGCAAAGCGTTTGCTTGTGTTATATCAAAATGTCAGCTGGTTTTTATTTTGCATGTTATCCTCAGTCAGAATATTATTCATATAGTACACAATGATCTCGCTGGATAGAAATGCATTCCATCTCCTGGATTTGTAAATGAAAGCTGTAGTTTGGCACGAGCTGTGCCAAAACTCATGTTGTTGCTGTCTTGTGCCTTTTGCTGCCTCCAGGGGGGTAATTGTGGCATTAAGTTAGTCATGTATTTACGACATCATAGAGGCAGGAGAGAAGACAAGGGTAAAGAAAGGTTAAGAAAATGTGACCCAGAGATTTCTTGGGAAATTAACATTTCATCTGAAAAGCGGCAGTGCTCTCCCAAGTTGAAGAATGTGACGTCTCCACTGGGAATGGCCTTTTGATATTGTCTATTGTCTGTTAGCTTGCCAAAACTTATCAAAGTATTCCTGAAGTGTTCAAGGTCATATTGGACCAGACCCCAAGCAAGACGGTCTGGGGTAAGGTGTCCCTACCCATGGCAGGGGTGGAACTGGATGGTCTTTGAGGTCTCTTCCACCCCCAAACCATGGGTGCTGAGATTCTGCATTATGATTCTGTACAATAAGATGTTTGCATAGCTCTGGGGCACAGAATCAATGACAAAAACCATAAGGAAGGCAGGAACGGTCCAGGTTGGTTTGCTGAGCGCAGAAAATGCTGCATAAATTTCCCATGCTCATGAAGGTGCAGCTCCATCTGCCTATCAGCCTTCTGCCCTTCTTGCTTCGGTGGGGAAGCATTGCCAAACTCATTGGATCACTCCACGTGCTTCTGGTGTAAGTCACAGAGTCGTGTTGCAGAATCATGGAATGGTTTGGCTTGGAAGGGACCTTAAAGCCCATCCTGTTCCAACCCCCTGCCGTGGGCAGGGACACCTTCCACTATGGGTGCTCTAAGCCCCATCCTTGTACACTTCCAGAATTCCAAGTCCTTCACTGAAAGAAGAAGGCAGGATATTTAAAAGTACAAGAGATAGCACACAGCTGGATCTGTGGAATATGCTGTCCCGAGAGAGTAGAAGGAGAAATATCCATGTGAATATTTCTATGACTAACCGTGACAGCTGTACATTTTCTGACATAAACTTGACAAGGCCACAAGTGTTCATATTTCCATTTTTAAACTGGTAACCAACTGGGCAATGAAGAAATTTGCTTCCATGGTAAAGCATTGCACAATTAAGCCTTCTCGGTTGAGTGCTGAACGCCTTCAGCTTCCAGGGAAACTGAGTACCTCACAGGCTTGCATTCCCTGCCAGATGCTTTGTAGATGTTAATCCACCCATCTGTGAACCATCCACTCTGCCCCAGCTGGAGGTGGGATACAGAAAACACAGGGAAAATAGCCCGTTAAACCACGGTCATTTCCTATTCTTGCACTGAAATGCGTGGCAGGACACAGCAAGGAAATACATTTAACAGAGTAACACGTGTAATTTATTTCTACTTTTTTTCTTCTAATATTAATACTATAAATGTACTGTCTATTTATTGATTTTATTTAGCTCATTTAGAACTTTTGAAAGTGACAGACTACTTAAAAAAAATCATTCTAAATCATCAAAAGAGCAAGCTTGGCAACACATACAGACTCCCTCCTCTAGATCCTGTTGCTGTGTTTCAAGGGCACTGACGAGAGCAGTGCTTTGGGGAACGAGACAAGAGAGTACAAGGGAAGAGTACAAAGCCATCCTCAATTCCCAAAAAAGCTTTCTGTCTCAGTAAGAATCCCAGCCAGAGGTAATCCAGGGCTCTTGGTGAAAAACTGAAGAGTAAGAAATAAAAAATTGTTTTAGAAATGAAAAGTTATTTTATTTCTTAGCCTACCCGTGTTGGGTTTCAAGTTGCAGCCTGGGTGGGGTGAGTTTCACTTCACAGCTTTAGCTCCAGCAGGAGAAAAGCAAATCAAGGGTCTATCAGCCTCCAGCTCTCAGTAGAATATTTCACAGATAAAATATTTTGATTTTGAATCACCATCAACTTCTAACCTTTCACAAGTATTGAACTTCATTCAGACTACCTTATCACATGTCAGCAGGTGTGTTAAAGGAGCCCTTGACCTCGGAGAAATTAATATATCACTAAAGCATATGACTTCCACTGTTCAGTTGGTAATATTTATCCTTTCTGCAGAAACCAGCTTTCTAGATGTTTTTCATCTTTCCTTTCACTTTCTCTTTTCCTCTGAAGCTTTAGAATTTGATATCTGCCCTCCTCTAGCTAAACTTAATATTTTATCTGGGTGTTGAGATGAAAATATACAGATTTTAAATGAGAAGAAAAGCTGTTTACAGGCTTTAGATTTCCCTTGGTTTCCAATCTGTGCCACAAAAAGCAATGAAGCTTACTCAAAATATAAAACACCATTTGCCTTGGACATCTCACCTCCATTTAAAGTAGTTTTGCACCTGTCAATGAGGTCGTGATTAAAAGCATATTCAAATTGCCTTTTACAGAGTACTGTCACAGCTCACTAATAATTGTCCCCAGTCAAGCAAGGAAATTCATATGATGTTTTCCTTTTTTTCTTTCAGTAGAAATTATGGAATGGTGTAATAGGTTACATACTTCAATGTCTGTAAGTCTTGCAGCTCATCGCCGCTGTAAATAACTTCATTGTTTTTCCATTATTTTTCCATTCCATTTATTGCCCCTTCTGAGAATTGTACAGTACACATGTGCCTCTAGGAGTTTGTTGAATACTTAGATATCAGGTAAAGTTGCTGCTCTACCCTTTCTGGCTGAGAGCTCTGATCCAGGCTGTTTGGAAGACTGTAGGAGGAAAACATTCCTGTCATGTCGACATGTGGGACACAGTAAAGAGAAAGAGGAGCCTTAGCACTGAGCAGAGCCATAACTCAACAATCTCATTCCTTTGGTTTCCTTTCAAATAATGCTGGACTAAAGGAGAGGTCTCTCGTCTCGCAGAACTGACCCCAAGGTGGGAAGGGAAGAAAAGTGGTGTATTATTCCTTATTCCGCAAAAAATTGGTCTCACAAGTGAAAACAAGCGTCTGTGTGTTTTTGATAGGCTGGAGAGCCTTTGGGTAATTATCAGTATCTGTCCATGAAAAACAGAAATAAACAAACTGATGAATAAGGACATTTGCAGTAGAGGAATTTGAACAGGCTTTCAATTTCTTATCTTCATGGTGGATGATTTCTTTTCTTTGCCCTAAAAACGCATACTTTTTTTTTGCCTTTTTTTTTTTTTAATCTGACCAGCTCTTTTTCCTTTTTCTAGCCCCTGATAAACACAATTGTGAGCCTATAAAACCCCTCTCTCTTTATCTTTTATGGGGATGCAGCAGTAGTTCGCAGCAGCTCCACACATTTTCAAGTCAGTAAAAGTGACACTTGTTCTAATGTAATAAGCTTAGAAGCTGCATTTATTTAAGCAGTTAATGACTCTTGCTACAGTAAGTTTCCATTAGCTTGTTTTTTATTTTCATCCTGTTTTCAAGTCCCCTCTGTTGTGCAAGGAATAATGAAGCTTGGTACCGTGGCAGGGGCTTTTGACTTGCTTGCAAGCAGCAGCAGCTCTTTGGATGGCCTCAAGTTGCACCAGGAGAGGTTTAGATTAGCTGTTAGGAAAAAATACTTCACAGAAAGTGTTGTAAGGCATTGGAATAGGCTGCCCAAGGAGATGGTGGAGTCACCACTGCTGTGTGTGTTCAAAAAAGCATGTGGGTTTGGCACCTGAGGAATGGTTAGTGGTAAACATGGCGGTGGTGCTGGGCTGGTGGCTGGACTCTATCCTAAAGTTTTTTTCCACCCTTGGTGGTTCCTTGCCTCTGTGATTCCATGAACATCCAATTCTCTGAATCTTCTGCACCACACTGCCTTTTCCAAAATCCCACACGCACGTCTGAGGTCAGCCAGGCACATCCAACACCAAGAACCTCTTAAATTCATGTAAAGGTACTTGTTGTGCAGTTCCTTGGGAGAATGATGTCAGTCTGCAACATTCAAGGACTTTGCCCATTGAAGCATAACCCTTTCTCTCTCTGAAAGTTATTACACTGCAAATAAATTGGGGAATTTTTGCTCTTTGTTACTCAAATTGCTTTAGGTGGGGTACTTACAAGTGCCTCAAGTGTCTTATGCAAAGGCTGATTTTGCAACCCTCCTTTTCAGTCACCTGCTTAGACCTGACAGTGGCAGGTCCTGGCAGGGAGGCCTAACACCTTCCCTGCTAACAGTTCCTCATGACCTCGGTCCTCTGGTTTGAAGGCTTGTTCATCACCAATAAGTCAAGCAAGGAAATGAAATGCAGGAAATATATGAATAGAGGGACGTGTAACCACAGTAATAATTTGTACCAGATGTAGAATTCAGCTGACTGTAACTCAGCTGCCTCTAAATCAGCCTCCCATTCCCTGGAAGGAGATTTAACCAGCCTTGTCCTACATACACTGCTGAAAAGTCCCAACAATTATATGATGATTTTACTTGCTAGGCAGGTAGAGCTTCAGTTGCTGCTTTCCTATATAAAACCTCATACGCTTCAGTTCAAAGCAGGGCATTCTTCATTAAATGCTCTCTACTTTGTTAGTGTCCTCCAAGCCACTTGGATTTTGTGTCTCTCAGAAGTATTTATGCATTTCTCTGTGCCTTTGTGGGATTAGATTGCAGGATAGAAGTATGTCCCATTAAAAATGGGACATAATCTTAAAAGCATTTCTTTAGATTTCAAGTATCAATGTAGATATTTGTTTAGGAAATAGGTAATGAACAGTGGACATAATAAGAAGTCAAAGCCTGTTTTCAGCAAGTACAGCCAAGAACCATATAAATACTGTTAGAAAACGCAATGTGAGCTGCACTGCAAGGTCTCACTCTCAGTTTTAGCCATACTGTGTTTTCTCATCAAAACAAGGAGCAAGAAGTAGGTTGTGAATCAGCAACGGCGTTTCCTAAATTGACCTCGCCTTGGGTGCCAGTAATAGAACTAGGTCTTTATTAAACCACTGAATGCTCATGCCTCTTAACATGCCCAGCTGGGCCATGTCTTTTTAGACACTTATGCAATTTGCATCACAGTGGCAGGACATATGAAAAAAGTCCTGGGGCCATGCAGCTGCCATTTCTTTAGACTACCATCACTCCAGCACGTTTAAGACTTTAAACAAAATGTGTTTTAATAGGTTCCCTCTGTGTTCAGACTAAAGAATGTAAGCTGATACACTGGACTTGAGTGCAAAGGGCTCCAGTGTACCTGCTGGGATGGAAGAATCTGGAATATAAGAGATGAAGGAAACGTTTGACCGCCTGGGCAGTCCCAGCTGCCGCTCCTGGGAAGAGCGAGCAGCGTGGACAACCCACTTCTTCCCCATGCCAGCAGGGAGGAACATCTCCAGGGAATGCAGAGGAAGGACATGCTGTTTTTCTTGGTGAGAAAATGCTGTTCTCCGGTGGGCTAGAGGCTCTGAAGAGAGCTGATACCTGAGACACCAGGAACTGATAACAATTCAGCAAGTCGCTCAATGTGGCTTTATGAATAAAGCTACCAATAAGGCAAATGGCAGAAGATGGGGCAAAAATCAGTAGCATTGAACTATTGCTGTCATAGTTGTCAACACTGCAGTTATTTCTTATTGTAGAGAGAGAAAAAAGTGTTTATTTAGTTGGAAATGGTCATCTATAGAAATAATCACACGTGACTGGAAGACAGATGACCCGTACTCTGTCTGAGTGTCTTGGCCAAAGGCTTCCTTTAACGCTGCTTGACCCAAAAGGCACAGAAATGTTAAAGGAAAGGGATGGGAGCCCCAGAGCCTGGCTCCCTTTCCATTCATGAAGTTTGTTTTCCCTTCAGCTCTACACTGAGAAGCTGTTCTTCCGTTCTTCTCCTGTGCCTGGCTGTGCTGCCACGAACTGAAACACTTCTCATATTTCACGTCAGCAGCAGTTTCACTCCAGTGGTGGATGAAGTGATTCAGCCATGGGGCCTGCATACACCTTAAAGCTTTTCTAAGACCTTAATGCTACCTTGTACTTTAAAAGCCACTACACAAATGAAAATTGTTTTTCCATATTAATCAAAGTCAAAATATTTACTTGCTCTAGTTATTCTCAGTTGAGAAAACACAAACAGTGAAAACTTTAAAGAGAGTCCTTCCTGAACCAAAAACATGGTGTCTATATCAAGATGTTCTGTTTTTCTAGTTGGCTCTTTTCTCCACATTTCAAGGTACCATCCCATAATAACGTCATCACTGTCTGTATTATTAAATCGGCTTGAGCCAAGACCAGGCAATCAGTAAGGGATGGTTTCCTCTGCCTCTAGTATCTAGAAAATTAGGAAAAGAGTGCTGCTTATGTTAAGAAATAATGAAAATTATTTCACTCTATAGTATAAATTAATTGAAAAAATAAGACATAGGAAGGTTACAAGGTTAAAATGTACTTAGTACAGAAAGGAAAAAGAAGTCTCTTGATATTTCATATTAACAGAGCAGAAAAAGACTTGGTTTTTCTTTTCCTTTTAATATCAACACAGATATTGATATTAGTACATAGATACAAGAAGGATCTTGGGTGTTACTAGAGTATTTCTGGTGGATCTTGCAGCAAATATCTCACAATTCAGGTTAAAGAGGACCACGGAAAGCAAGAAATGCATGCGTGGCAGCCAGGAATCTGCTCTGAAACTTGGGCTGGCTCTGTGAGAGTATTTTGGACCGACTGGGTTTCAGTGACCTTCCTGAGGGCATTCTCAGAATTAATTTTTGGGATCCTAAAATATTTCAGTTAACTTGGGATTTATCTTTGGGCAAATGAGTAACTTTGGCTTATTGGCTAAAATTATTTTGATGAGACTGAATGAACTGAAATACTGAAGAAATGTGCACAGCAGTGTCCTTTATTTTAATCAAGTTGGGTATAGGTTTTGTAAGTTCGGTCTTGCAAAGATGTTTTATTTTAAGAAGACAATGCTTATATCTGTGCATGTGGGTTTTATTTTAAAACTGATTTTTATTTACTTGTATTAAAAAATAAAAGTAGGAAAGATGTCTTTTTCCTCTCTACAATTCCAGTAAAACCACCAGACATTATATTGGACATTTTAAATGACTTTGTTTTCTGCTGTAGGACAAGTTATAGCTGTGACAAAACCATAGGATTGCAGGGACAGCTCTTTATAATGGAAATTTCTTTAGGAGGTTACAGAAAAGGTACAATATGCAGCTCTAATATACCATCCAAAATGTGTTCCAGGTAGTATAAAACAAGGAGAAGAAATTAGTGAAGAGTGGACAACAGGGTTGTAAAATGCAAAGCCTGGAAGGACTGTTCTGTGTTTTTATTCATTGAATTGCATTATGTCTTTAATTTCTTCATCCTCTGTTAGACTTCTGTTATTTTTATGGTTTAGTCTCTCTCCCTGTAGTAATTACTGGGTGATATTATAGAACTGGAGTATATAACAAGAAAAAAATGAAGGTTTGTTATTATTTTAAATTTGCAGATAGGAGAAAACAATTTGTTTAGTGACAATAGAAATTCAAAGTATTCTGGTTTTGGTGTTTGTTGTCATACAGATATTCTTACTTGGAAAGAGAATTACCATTTAGAAAAAAACCATAAAAAAAATATCAGCAGAAGTCAAGGCTATTAAAAATAATTATATTTTAATTGTATTCTCCTTAATGAAGCAATTTTCATTTTCAGAAAAGAAATTGTGTTCTTTGAAAAATAATCTTTGCTATCCAATACTGGCTATATTGCAAAGCAAGTTTTGGATATGTGATAATTTTGGGGGATACATCTTTGGATACAAATGTCTTTCCACAGTTTGTATGACCTTAATAGTAAACGCCTGAAGTTTAAAGAAATTCTGAAACCATGGCAGATACCTTCCTACAGAGTACATAATGTAACCTGTCATTTGTCCAGGATGAAAGATACCTCCTTGTTTTGGTACTGAAAAGCTTTGAAAATTAGTTGGGTTCCACCTTTGGAAGAGAAGAGCCTGTGCTGGTATTTTTTGGACTAATTACAGTAACATATTTAAATTTAGATTAGATCATCTTAGAAATCTTTCCCTGTGAGGGTGGGGAGGCCCTGGCACAGGGTGCCCAGAGAAGCTGTGGCTGCCCCTGGATCCCTGGAAGTGTCCAAGGCCAGGTTGGACATTGGGGCTTGGAGCAGCCTGGGCTAGTGGAAGGTGTCCCTGCCCATGGCATGGGGTGGGACTGGATGAGCTTTAAGGTCTCTTCCAAACCAAACCATTTTGTGAGTCTGTGGTTCTGTATTTCTGCTCATGGGCCTTCACTTCCAAACGAATTCATCAAAAAGTGGAAATATATTTGGAAATGCATTGTGGTTTCAGGGGAAGAAGGGCAGGAAGCGGTGACACATCGAGTCCTCTGGTGCCAGAAATCTGAATCCTACTTTGCCCTTGCTGCTACCTCATAAAGCCACGCTTGGTTCCCTGGCAGAAAGGTGTGAAAATCACATGTAGAGCTCTGCAGCAGAAGCTCTCCTGTCACAAGCTGTTATGTCATCTATAGCACTCTGCATTCAAGTGAGATTTGGTGGACTCATTAGGACTGGGTTCAGCTTCTGGAACCTGAACGCCTCTGAGTCTGGGCATTTTGCTTCAGTGAATTGTACAGGGTTTTGCAGGGAACAGAATAAAGTCAGAAATGCTTTTATCAGTCAAACCTTCAGGAGCAAATATTCTTTTCTTCTAAAACACTTATTCTTTCCTTCTAAAATTCTGTGCCTTGGTCGGGGAGAACCAACTGGTTAATTTTGGAAGGTTTTATTCCCTCCTGTGTTTGGATTGCTATCTGAACCCTCCAGAATGGTGATCAGTGCTGGCACTGAGATTTCTGCCTGTATAGCTCATTTTCTGTGCACTGAGGTGAGAACACAAACTTTAGTGGGGTGCCGTTAATGCTGAAATCCTTCTTGAATGCACATTTGATTTTCCATGAGACAAACACAGCACTTACCATCCCATATATAGTGACAAGGCTTTATTTCTATACTTTGTGGTTGACTCTGTTAAACTCCGACATTTCTTGACTAATATTTTTATATTTGGAAACAGAGAACTTTGTTAAAAACTTCTCTATGTAATGGTTGGTTACAAATTTGCTTGGTCTCCCTCTAGATCTCCAGTGATATATTAAGCACAATTTGGATTTTTTTATTTGAAGGTTCTAGAGATTCAAAAGTTTAAATATGAATTATGAGTTAATTCTAAAGATCTTTTCTTATTGTTTTTGAGATAGATTCCAATGTTTGCTTCTATTGGAGAATGCCATGTTTTATTTTGAAGGTCCAGAGTCTTTAAAGCCATATCATGATTCTAGCCAAGAAAAATTAAAACAGATGTTATTTTTTAAAAGATTATTATTAAATAAGTTTCCTACCTTTTTTTTTTTTAATATTTCTTTTTAATTAGGAACCTTTTTTTCTATACCAACACTGTTTTTCATCCTACTGCACCTGTAAGTAGAAAGACATTTGGTTTCTCTATAAGAGATAGCCAAGACCAACCTCTGCTTCATGGATCCTGCTGAAATTCCCATCCCATGATGATGGTGAATTTTCCTTTGTTTTATTCCCCAACTCCCTCTTTGTGCTGTACTTTTATAGGAGAAATACATAAAAGGAACCCTTTGAGCGAGGAAGAGACTGAGAAAGCCAGGAAAGAGTTCCTTTCAGAGGAAACCAACAAGGGAGTTTTGGAATTATATGACTTCAAGTGGAAGGTGTCCCTGCCCATAGCAGGGGTTGGATTGAGATGAGCTTTGAGGTCTCTTCCAACACAAACCAGTCTGGGATTCTGTGATCCCGTAGTGGGAAACTAGAAACATGAAGGAGACAGCCAGACGTCTCCTGGTGAGGAGGACCACCTGACATGGAGGTGAGGGAAATCCCTTGAAGATCCTAGGGAATTTCTGAAGGGCTAGGACTCAGTGTGTCCATGTTGAACTGGTGAAATAAAAGTCAGGAACTGACACATAGAAAGCAATGCATTAGCTGGTTTTTAATTTCTATCTTGCCTTTTCCCGTTGCTTTGAGTTTTGTGTATTTTAAAAGTTGGAGGGCCTAATAGTATTTATTCATTTCTTAAATCTTTAGCTGGTCATTAGGAGCAGGAGTTTGGTCCCTTGAGGTCGTTCAGAGGAAGAAGAGGCCAGCACAGCTCAGTCTCAGAGCTCTGTGCAGCTTGGGCTCCCGTGACACTCAGCTAATGCCCCTACTGTGGGATGGCTCACTCTGAAGGCAGGCTTGGAGTCAAGCAACTGCTTAGGCTCCTGCTGAACGACATCATTAATTTTCAGGATGAATTGGAACACTGCAGGGATTCTGGTTTTTTGGCAAGGGCAACTAACATCCCTTTCTAAATCTGAACAATATCCCAGTGTGTGCTTGCACAGGCTGGACTGACAGGGTATTCTTGATGGTGAAATAATAAAGAGTGAAAAGTCATCCTGCAGCAAACTGCCAGGACAAGAGGAAATGGCCTTAAGTGGTGTCAGAGAAGGTTTAGATCAGATATTAGGTAAAATTTCCTCGCAGAGAGGCTGGTAAGGCATTGTCACGGGCTGCCCAGGGCAGGGTGGAGTCACCATGCCTTGAAGGGTTCAAAAAACGTGTGGCTGTGTCACTTGAGGACGTGGTTTAGTGGTGAACATGGTGATGGTGCTGGATTGATTTTCCAACCTGAACAATTCTGTGATCCTATGAAATGCAAACATAAGAAAGAGAAGAAGAATTTAGCTGCTTTTGAGGTTTAAAGCAGCACCCAATCTACTTGTGTCATAAAGGCATAAAAAGGGGGATTTTCAGCAAGCTGACCATAGCCTCATGTTATTTATATTCATTTTCTGTTTCTACACGTTCTTTGCCTGTGCTCCAGAAAACATGAGTTTTTCACAGACAGCATTGATAGCAGGGTTTTATTTCAAGAACAGGCCCTATGCTATTTCCTTATCACTTTTTAAGATAATCTCTGTTTTGATAAATGAATAAACGCTAAACTCCCCAGTAGGTAACTTTCATCTGTTTGAGGGAAGTGTTGCAGGTTCACCATGTGTCTCTTTTCTGTACTGTTTCCAATACTTATCATGAAAAGTTTTAATTATTTCTAGCAGTATATGTTCTCTGGACATTTACTGCTTTAAAATAATTTTTTAGAGGATATTCCTATTGTTTTGCTTTCAGCCTGCATGAATAGTAAATATCCTTAGCAGAGCTGAAGTTCCCTCAATCTCTTTTTTTTCCCCCCTAAATATTTATTTTTTCCAGAGCAGCTGATCTGCTCTTACAACATCATTATTTTTATCAATTCAGTTCATAGGTGTCTACTTTCAAACACTGCAAGGGTTTTGTTGACCACTCTCCACTGCAAATAATTATTCTTTCTCATGGACTCATTTAGAAAGGATTTCTTGCTTTATATGCACTTTTCACTTGATATTATTTAAATTATTGTGCTAATGTCTCTGGGTTTCCTTGAAATTTGATACCCTGAAACACAGTGAGTAGGACCTGGCTTAGGCATGGCCCACTGAATTATTTTGGTGCATCCCGTGACTGGAAATCTGTCTGGAAAAATTGCTTTCCTTCATAGCCCTGCTACAACTCAAGAATCAGAGCAGATAAATCTGTTATCCCCATCCTTGGTGGTTTTCACCCCTCAGCTGAATAAAGCTCTGAGCAATCTGGTCTGACCTCAGAGCTGCTCCTGGTGTGGGCAGGAGTTGGACTGGAGATGTCCTGAGATTCCTGTGATCCTACAGACACAATCAGCACCTGTTAATAAAAAAAATGTTGTGGATTTGGGGTTTTTTCGGGGTTTTTTCAGAAAAAAAATGAAACCTCAAATGCTCTGCAGGAGTTTAACACTTGAGTTATTTCAATATTTTCACATCTATCTCTGTAACTAATTTTTTCTTTATTTTTTTGATAGGAATATTTTTTTCCTCAGTTTTTTGTATACTGCATATCAGGGGCTTAATTTTCCTTGATTCTCCTCGGGTCTTTTCTTCAGTCTTTCATTCATGGATTATCCAGAGTGTCAGTCACACCTGTATAAGAAAGTGTGATGAATTTAACATTAAGCTTTCATTACAAATGTGGTAGCAAGTGTGCAGTGTGTTGATGACCTCCCCTTATTTTTTCATGCTCAAAGTTGTTCCAAAGCCTTGCAAAATCCTCCCGTTTGAAAAATTTGGCGTTACTCAGAGAAACGGAAATTGACCTTATGGCAAAACAAGAAAATGATTGCAAAAATCACTGTAAAGCCAGGTGACTTGTGATTGTTTAGAGGTTGTGTCATCAGCAGGTGTCTCAGACAGGGGACTCTCAGGTAGCCTGGGTAAGCTTCAGGGTCTCTTCTTCTGTAACTTGTCCACCCACCACTGATCACCTGGAAGCAGGATTCAGAATTAATGGGTAAAACAGCTTTTGCTTGACAAGAGTCATGAGTTTTGTACTGTTGTAACCAATTTTTTTCCCCCCTTTAATAGAACTTATTTTTCAAATTTATTTCTTCTATTTTATGCTTATTATTTTGGCCATATCCTTTTTCATCTGGGATTCTGAGTATCTGTTTTTTCAGGCTCTCCCAATTCCCGTCTCATGAGTGGGTGTGGAGGGTCTGAGCACACGGCAGCCATGTGGTGCCCTACTCTTAGAATCCTTGGTTTGGAATGGTGTCATTGCATGATATTTATCTGCATGAAATTTAAAGGAATCTATCTTTAGTAAAACACATTTGCAACTGTGGCACTGCCATTTCAAGGTTTTCTTCGAAAGGAAACACTTCTCTGGGGAAAATTGCTGTTTCTCAAGTGTCTCTACTCTCCTCAATGCTCAAAGCAAGCCCAGTGTGGAATTTTGGGTCACAAAGCAAGTTCCACCAGGTGGTGATTTTCTTCCCAGCACACGGTTTAATTAGACTGCTTCAGTTTTTTGTTTGATTGATCCTTTTCATAACTGGTATAAGGATTTATTTACATTTAGCTGAAAGAAAAGTGGAACTCAGATTTAAGGTATGAAAGGTCTGAACCTGGGAAAAGCCACTGTTCCAGCGCCCCCGCTTCTGGGGGAAGAACCTTTTCCTAATATCAACCTAAACCTCCCCTGACACAGCTCCGAGCCCTCATGCAGAGTTTTAAAGCTTTCCATTCAGGTATTTATTCCAGCACACATTTCCCATTTCAATTGTTTCAGAGTTCTGATGTTATAAAAATTAGATTCTAACAAAATCCAAACATTTGATGTAATAAATGACATGAATCACACTATTATTAATGTTGGAAAAGAGCTCTAACATGATCCAGTCCAACCTCTGACTGATCACCAGAGTCATGCTATGAGATAGATTAAATAAAAGCCAGTAAGAGACAGATGAAAGATTGCAAAGATCTTAGACAGCAAAGCTGATTAGGTTTTAACGTAACAAAAATACACCAAATGAAGTAAGGTATTTATTTAATGAAAGTGGGGCTACAACCATTAGGAGACTGGGCTTGTAGTTTTGGGCTAATCTTTGCTTCTTAATATACTTCTAGTTGTCATGATAGAGGCTTTCCCCACCATGCCTCACTCAGCTGCAGCAGGTAAATACCCTTTTATTACCCCAGAAATTAAAAAATTGTAACTTTGGATCTGTATTTTACCAAAGCAGCTGATTTCGTATTCAGGATTTTTTTTTTTAAACTTTCAAATTTATGCACTTTCTAGTTTCTGAGGATTTAAATATAATGAGTTTTAGAATCTGTTATTATAAACACAACAAATTATTCGCAGGATAATGGATGGAAAGTGATGAATTACCGGAACATAAATCTGTACCATTCACTCATGGTGGGAAATAACAGAGGAATGGCAAGGCTGATTTATTACTTGCTGGTGTATCTATTCCTGTTTGTGACTGTTAAAACTACAGTACATAGAAAAATTTAATTAAAGTTATTAAAATGAGAAAACTATTTTCTGCTTTCTATTCCACAGCTGTAAAAGTTTTTCATTTGCTCATAAATTTAGGAATAAGTGTACCATTCATCAAAGTGTAAAGAACAACGCTAGATATAGAGCTTATTGTAAATCTCATATTTCATCAACAGAAAGGATAATATGTGTCAGAGGGTGCAAGAACTCTGAGCTTTGGAAAGCCTAGCATAGAAAGAAATCATTTTTCATAACTATCTGAAATCCTCATATAGACAAAACTCATTCAATCCATTTGAATGTTAAAATAATGCATATAATATTGGCATGATGATTTTATTTCCCTTTCAAGCCATGACTATTCAGTACATTGGAGAAATTTCCTTGCGATAAATTTCAGAACCTCTTTCTCTACTGTGTTCTAAATTCTCCCAAAAAGCAAGAAAAACCAGCAGTGTTTACTGGGAAGGAACAAGATATCTTTTATTTGATGCTCCAACATGATCCAGGTCCAGAAGGGGAAAGGCACTTGCAACAAAATCTTACCAAATCTACCACAATCCCTTTTCTATCAGACTATCCAAAGAGATTGTGGGGGGAAAAAAATGAGTTTAGAAATGGGTTTCTCCTTCCTTGATGGGTTTTTATTCACTGACACTTTATTTTATTGATTTCTAACCTTCAAGTAATTTGAATGCGTTTTGCAATGAACCAATATGGAATCTCACTTGAAACAGCAATTTGTTTTACTCAGGGAAGGGGAATATAATAGGCAGTTAGATCAGGTTTCAAAGCCTGAAGTAAAAGCCAGGCCAGTTAAGGTTTAGCTTCTCAGACAGTGCCCAGCTCTGATTGGTTATCCAGAGTTAAACTTCAGCCCAGGCTTAGGGAATATTTTGCCACTCCAAGAATTTTCAGCTCTACTTAAGAGTCGGAGCTTTTGTTCTCAGAGAGGGAATTCTTTCTGCTGAGCCAAGGACATAAAACAGAGTTTAAATTCAGAGCATTCTTAGGGCTGCCTGTACTCCTGGAAAGATTTATTAGCTTCTAGCACCAGCAGATAGTTAGCCAGACTGCATTGGCAGAGTTCCATGGGGAAATGCAACCGATGGACAACCTGCAGAGGAGGAAAACCATGAAAAGCTTGACAAATCCAGCCAAGATCAGTGAGCTGAGCAGACAAAACAAGATCCTAAGGAGTGATCAAAAGGCTGTGTTAGCTCTTACCTAAAGGAAGGCACTTGAACAATTTCCTATGTTTCCCAGGAATGTGTGTTCCTGTGGTGTCAGTTCCTTTACAGGTCATGAGAGATCAGGGTGGTTTCCTCAAAGATGTCATTTTAACAGACCAGAAGAGGAGCATTTCAATCCATCTGATAATTTCCCTTGAATCAATATACTCTTTTTTTCCCCTTCTTATTTCCTTTTAGATGTTTCCTATAGTTTAACCTTCTAAAACGTCTTTTGCTCTCCTTGAGTTCAGGGAAGAAAAAATCTCCAGACTGGGGTAAGGAGGAATAGCTCACATAGGCAGCCAAGAAGAAAAGGGGGAGAAAATCGTGTGCGTTGACAACAGTACAATAAATATGTGGAAAGCAACTGGAATGATCAGCAGCCTTTCTCATCTGATGAAGTGACGGTTTTGTACAGACAGCACAGCTGTGAGAGCTGCCAAAAAACTTCACATATGTTGAGAAGGAACATTGACCTGTGTAGAGAAAACCTATGGAGATTTGTATATATAAAAACATGTATATTTAAGTAATAAAACGGGAAGTTAAAAGGGAGTGGGAAAAAGACACATTTATCATCCCTGTTTCTTAGAGGGCTGCAATGAAGCACAAAGGTCATATAAAATCTCTCTGGGGATTAAAATATTGAGCTCACATGGGCCATATGTTGAATTAAATGCTTCACTAACATGATACCTTTTCTTCAATTCAATAAGGATATTTAGAGCCTTTAAACCAGTGACAGGAACACACACTGGACAGGGAATCCCATGAACTTCTCCAGGTACGATGCATATCCCTGTTTTAAATGGTGCACTCTGCCTTGCATGAGATCACCTGATTTAAATATGCTCATTTGAAGAGTATGCAAGCAGCCTATTTAAATTTACAAAATGCTCTATAGTTTTGCAGGCCATAAAAGCAGTTTTATTTAAGGACAGTTTTGCATCATTGCTTGCTAGGAATAATTCTTACCTGAATATTTGGGCACTTCTACATCATTAGATGCTTGAGGAAAATGGTTAGTTTAGAGCAGTAGGATAACAGAAATGGAAGTAAACTTGTACATGTAGGAATGCTGACCAAGCTTTAGCTCAGTAAGGATACCTAAATAAAATTCAGAGAGTGCAAGTTGTGCACAAATGGTTCATTACCAATACAGAGATTAAGAATTGTTTTTTTCTTTCCACAATAAGAATTAAAAAAATCTGAGCTAAAACAGCAACAGAATCAGCAATTCGAGCCTTCAGGTAACTTAGAATTGCATGAGTTCACACAAATCTGTAATTAAAGATGAAGGAGAGAAATCATTCTTTTTGGTGTAATTTCTGTTGCATCAGATTTGCCATTTTCCAAGGATAATGAGTGATGGACATGCTCTCTGAATAGTTCTGAATTAAACATCTGAAAAGGCAAGCAGAAAATGACTCATGATGCTTTGTCAGATAACTGGAGCTTAAATGGTGAATTCACACAGTCATAAAATAATCTGGGATAAAATACCCATACACAACCTTTTGGGACACAAGTTACCTTAAAAACAAAATAATTGATGCATACAAATTTCCAAACCACTAACGATACCCTCATGGAAAAGCTGTAATTTTTACAGAAAGCTTCCTAAAATGAATAATTATTTTCATTTCAGCATCGCTTTTGTTTTTGTATTGGCCCATTAAAAAAATTGCAAAACAAACCAGTTTTAGATGAGCCACTGCTTGGTTTAGCTTTCCATTAGAGATTGTGATCAGGGATGTGGTAATTCAGAAGTAAATCATGAGCTTGCAGAGGGTATGACGACTTGGAAGTGTTCTGTGCTATAGCATTAATATGTGAATAAAAATATTTGTGAATATGTGGCAGTAGATTGGCCAGCTTGGTGAGATGGACTTTAAACTGAAGGTCTTGAGGGGCAGGGTTCAAAGTGGCAACACTCGGGTCATGGCATCTAAGTAAAAATTAGGAAATTAGCCAGGCCATCAAGACCAGGAACAAATGTTCCTTAGCTTCCTTCCAAGATGAGAACCAGGAGAACAATGCCTCAAGTGGATGTGTCCATTGCTTGAAGCCCAGGCAATCAAGAGGAGGAGCCGGAGCTACACGCCCTGTCGGGAACTTACAGTGTCATAGGAGTAACTGTAGCACTGTGGGACCACTCCCGTGGCCAAAGGATGGCCGTGGATGGGTGTCAGCTGCTCCATAAACACGGGGAGGGAAGGAGAGGAGGAGGGGTCCTGCTCTACGTGTAGGCAGAACCTTGGATGTGTAGAAGTCAGCTGTGGCAATTGTTGTCTATCTCACAGTGCTGGTATCACCCTATCTCATAACCCTGGGTCAAGATCAGTGGGTTCACCTCCAAGAAGGGACCTTGCAGTAGGCATCTGCCTCTGACCTCTAAACCAAGCTGAGAAGGCCAAAGCAATATCTGGGTCACTGTACTAGTTTGGAAACAAACCAGCAGGAGATTCGAAGTCAGAACTACAATTTAATAGGAAAATTTAAATAAAGGCAGAAAACACTGGCTTAAACTGACAGAGTACAACCCAACACCCTGTTGGTCAGGTTGGTGGCAGCAGCCCGATTAAATGATGCCTGCAGTCCTCCTGAAGTGATAGATGTGGTTCTGTTGAGGCAGTGATCCTATAGAAGAGTCTGGTCTTCCTCTGAAGGTCCAGCAGTGGTTATGTAGCTCTTGTCCTCTGGGAATCCAGCAGGTGAGGGCTGCCTGTAGTGTTCCAAGCCTCAGATTATATCCAGGTAGGAATGCTTGGTTCCTCCCCTGGGTGGAGCATCTCACAATGGGATGATGTAATTTTATGAGTCATGCAGTGAGACTTGATGGCCTGTTAGCAGAAGATATCCCCCAGAGGGAGTTATCAGGGATGTGTCATGGAAGAGATAAAGAAAACTGCCCCGCATATCTTAACATCTTACATAGATGGTGATAGAATACATACTTTTGGTTACATCTTACACTGTAAGCTAAGTCACTTAAACCAGTTTGGGTCAGCAGAACCTGGTTCTTCTGGGTGACTTCAGCCATGCAGACATTTATTGGAAGCACAATACAGCAGCTCATGTGTCAGTTCACGTGACTTGCAGCTCCTGGAATGCCAGGAGCACTGCTTCCTCCTACATTTTTTATATTTGCCAGCCAGAATGAACTGCTGCTGGAATTGCTACTCCCAAACCAAGAAAATCTTCTTTGCAGTTCCTCAGTCAGTGATGGCCTTGGCTGCAGTGATCACAACCTTGTGGAGTTTGGGATCCTAAGGGATTTGCACTAAGAGAGAGGATTTAGATTTTAGAAGAACAAAGTTCAGCTTGCTCAGAGCTCAGTTGGGAGGGATTCTGTGGGAAGATTCCCTGGAGGATAAAGGAACTTGTATATGCTGAGGTTATTCTGGAACGTTCTCCTGGAAGCACAAAAACATTCATGCCTTTTAAAGGGAAGGGAAGCAGGCAGAAGAGGAAGGGAAGCCCTCGGCTTGCTGTGAGCTTCTGGGTCTGCTCAAATCTAAAAGAAAGTACCAGAGATAGAAAAGCAGTCACATACCCACTGACAGCTGCAAGTGCATGGCCAGGGTGTGCAGACCTGCAGTTAGGAAAGCAAAAATCTCTGCTCAAACTGACATTGGCCAGAGATGTCAAAAAACAACAAGAAAAGCTTCATCAGGTATTTAAAAAACAAGCAGAAGCAGAAGAAAAATACGAGCCCACTGTTCAACAGGAGAGGTGTCACCAACAAAGATGAAAAGATGGAGGTTCTCAACACATCCTTCACCTGTCTTCACCAGCACTGTTGGACCCCAGTCCTTGGGAACACCAATCCAGGTTCATGCAAACACAGGCCCACCACCAGTGAAGGAAGACTTGGTATGGGAACTATTAGAGGAGCTTGGCCCTTATAAATCCTGAGGATGCTAAAAGAGTTGGCTGATGCAATTGTGAGGCTGCTCCCCATAATCTTTGGGGAGTTGTGGAGGTCAGGGGATGTCCCAGAAGACTGGAATTAAGTTAATGTCACCCCTATCTGCAAGAAGGGCTTAAAGGAGGATTGAGGAAATTACATGTCCATCAGTCTTACTTCGTTCCCTGGGAAAGTCAAGGAAAACCCTCACAGGTCAAGACAAGTCCATTTACTCAAGGAAAAAGCCAAAGGTTGTGTGCACGCAAGCAACAAAACAACAAGATTTTATTCTCTACTTCCCATCAGCAGCACACATCCATAATTCTTCTTTCCTGTGTGAACCATGCCAGAAGTTTCTGCTAAGAGCTAGATTCTGATACCCAAGTTCGTAACAAATAATGATGTATTTCATAGGTATTTCTCCCACCTACAAATACATATGCTAGTTAAATCAAAACTCAACTGAGAGAAGTAGTATAAGTGTTATATAGTTGATTGGCAGTGAAAAAAAAAAGCATCAGGAAGTGTCTACCAGCTTTCTACAAAAACTTAAGCCTGTGATATCAACACTGTTTTTATCACGTATCCGAACACAACCACATAGCAGCTAAAACAAAGACAATAAACCCCAACCCTGCCAAACTCAGTACAGAGAGACACACGTCTTTTACAATCATGAAAGAGCTGTGGAAAACTTGTCCTTTCTCTCTGAAACATCCAGCTGGATGGCTTATGAAGACCATCTCATTCAAAATATATATAGTACAGAGCAGCATCTGTTTCTGCATGAAGCAGACATATATTGAGTGGGCTCATGGTTGCATAAGGCTTCAGGAGAAGCAAGGAAGATCAATACATGGGATTTGTGTGGGAAAAGTATCCTCGTTTGCATTAAAAGCACGCTGAAGTTATTGACAACATATAAAAAGTAAGTAGAGACTGGACACCATTTGTTTTCCAAGAGCAAGCTTACTAGATTGGATTCAAGACTTGCTCAAATTACATTCACTTGGAGTTATTTTCTCTCTGGAAAGGAAACATTTGCTTTTAGGTACATTCCTCAGCATTTTAGGATTGGCTTTTGAGAGTAAAAGACCACTGTCCTCTCGCAGGGTTTAAATCAGCCCCTGATGGCATGGCTGTAGTGTAGTGCAGCGGGTCCTTGGGGCTGCTCAGCTGCAGTTATGGTCTTACACTGCCTGAACTGCTGGGGTCTGATGAAGTATGTTTAGTTTTGATTGCCTTTGTCATCCCCTTGACAGGGAAAAAAAGCCAGTGCTCGAATACTCTGCTAAATCATATGGAATCTGCTTGTTCTCAAGTGATTTACAGCGAGGTCTTTATAATCTCTTCACAAATTTTACTTGTGGGAGAAAAGTAGCTGAGAGAAGCCCTTCAGTGAGACGATGCTGATAAATGGCCTCCCAGGTAGTTTTTTCCTATTCTCCAAATTTGCTTTTTGCCATGCACCTGATTCCAGCAGAACTAGGCTTCAAATTGAGACTGGGATCATGAACACCTGATTATGCTATGCTTTTTGGTACAACCAAGTCTGTTCTCTTGTCTTGGGGGCTGACGGGTGTTGCTGGTATGTCTGGAGTACCTAATCATGCCTTGGAAAATCATTGGCAATGAGTTCCTGATTAATGACTGACCCAGCTGTAACTTAGAAAACACGTAAAATTGGACAGATCTTGAAAGCTGGCTGCTGATGTCACAAGGTTGGATACATCAATATGTTGGTACCATTGGGATTTATGTTGTTTGTGCCAGAAGGACATAGTCAGATTGAAAATTGTCCAAATGGTAATGAATTGGAGGCAGCAGAATTCATTCATTCCAATAAGAAAAAAAATGTAACTGATGGGATGGACAAGGATTATTTTCATGAAATAATCCCATCTTGGCTTCTTTGCTAGAGAAAACTTGCCTGAAAGCTTGAGAAACAGATTAACTAGAAGTTAAAGGCTCTCCTCAGTTTTTGATTGTGCTTGTTATTGAATGACTTTTTAGTAGGTTTTGTGACTCTGCTCAGACACAGAGTCATCTGGTGACAATCCAGTAAAGATTTACTCTGCTGCAAGCTCAGAACCCAATTACTATAATCATTTTATGCTAGATTACTGGTGAGGCTGCTCCACTGAGTCAGAGTTAGTTCCAAAGACAGTGATATGGTTACATATTTTTACAGGTAATTCAGCCCAGTTCATGTGCTTCAGGGTTGACATCCATCAGTTTAAACTGCTGGTTTTGATTGTGAGAACTGTGGAAGGTTTTGTTTAGGACCTTTCCAAGTCTTTACCTCATGCTCCTGTATCAACAGCTGGACATCCATGACAAAAAGTCTGTGCTTCGTGAACTCACCATTTTGGAAATAGATGTTCCTTGAAATCCAAAAAAATTCATCTTGCTCTGCTTCTAAAAGGTACCCACTGTGATTTTTCCAACTTACCACTTCATTAACTTTATAGTCTATTTAGGTTTTTGCTGATTTCTTTACAGTTTTGATGACTTTAGAGAGTGATATTTAACAAATAATTTTGTATTTGGTTTTATTATTCAGCATCTCAAGTACAAGTACCTTATTAAGAGGGAGAAATATTAGTTCAGGTCTGTATATGATGTGGCTATTTTGTATTCTTGTTCAAGTTCTGAAGGTGAGACTTTAACAACAAATTCTTCTGAAAAGAAAAAGAAAATCCTGTTCAAGCAACAGGGTTTTCAAGAACAACATATCTTTCTCCATTAAAGCATGTCAAGTCTTATCTCAAGTGTATTTCTGAGTTCGCCACTTTCCATTCTTGTTCTAGTGTCACTGAATTAACCTTCTATACACAGTATGATCTCAGAATCAAAAAGTTGTTAAGACCTTGAAGGTAAAACTCTGAAGATGTCATATATCTTCAGAGAATTACTTGTCTGAATGGAGCTGTCTTCCTTTTTTTTCTTTTAAAGAAAGGGAAAAGTGCATTGTAAAAAATACTGAGCTTCATAGCTGTGAATCCTGTAAGTGTTCCATGAAGAAACCAAATGATCAGCTATCCTGGAAAATAGGTAGTTCCCACATTAGCAGAAGCATCCTGTTTCAGACTGAGTTCATGTTCACTGACACCTGGAGTTACCTCAACAGGCACTAGTCTTGTTTTCATGTCTTTTCCTTGTGGAGGGGGTACAAAAAGGAAGAATTAGTCCCCAAAGCTCTCTCTGTGCCCTCCAGCATTCCCTCTGCATCTACTGCTACTACCCCAACTTAAGCAGTCTTAAGGAATGAGTGGCTGAACATCTGAATAATTTAAAGCTAAGTGTTCTATTTATGGTAGAAATTAAAAGTGTGGCAATTACTGCAGCATCTCTCAGTCCTTAATGCAGACAGCCTTGTACTGCTTCGGCAAATATTATATATAATATATAATAGGGTACTATTGGGAAGGACTTACAAAGGGATAGGCAATGATTGACTGATGCTATTATACTTGATACACGTGAAATTGTTTGTTGCTAAAACTGGCTAAAAAACCCCAAAAATAAAAAGAGAAAATAACCCCATCTCATAAGGCAACAAGGAATGTGGAAGGCCTGGTCCTCGAGACGGTTGAGGAAGCATAGATAAGTCACTTTATTTGCTTTTTGTTTATATTTGAAGTTTGGATTGGCAGGAACTCTTTGACAGAATTGACAACTTTGGAATTTCATCACTTTGATTTCTATCACTTTTTCACTCTGATTTCCCTTCTACCCTGTAACAGGAACTTCAAAACAAAGTGCCACTAATGTGATTGTCGTGTTGGGTCACTAAATCCCAAAAGCTGAGCTGAACAAAAGTTGTTCTAAAGCTCTGTTTTTTCAAGAACAGGGCTAAATATTACCATTCACTTGCTCAGAAGAGAGGGAAAACAGGAGAGAAACTCTGGCAGAAGAGATAAGAACCCTGACAGGAACCAACTGTATGGAAGGCTGTACAAAGGCAAATAATTTGAAAATTTTGCCCCTTGTATTGACATTTCCTTCATAGTTTTTCCTGAAACATCATAGATTTCGAAAGCTGATGCAAGGCCATTGTAATAAAGAAAAATGCATGTAATACTTTCCTGTAAACTGCCAGCTAAAAAGAAAATTTCTGCCTATGTGAAAAGGGGACAATTAATTACTTAAGTGCCATTATTCACAAAGACTGAAGGGTGGTGAAAGCACATTTAGAACAAGTTTTCTTTGAAAGGACGTTTCAATGCCCAAGTTTGCCGTTGTTGATATGCTGTGATTGAAGCTGTGCAGCATTAAAAGACTATCAAAAGGTGCCAGAAGTGCTATCATGTCTCCTGGTGAATAGATATCTTACAGTTCTGGCCCTTTTTCAAACAGATGTCTAACAAAGTGATCCCAATATTGACTGCTCCAGCTAAGGTAAATGTTTGCAGAACTCTGAATCAGAAAGGAAGGATTACGGGTTTTTGTGCCCTGTGATAGGCACAGGAGATGGCACACACAGCAGCAACATCTTTTTCTCTGTGTTTTGTCATCCTTGAATTCCTACAGTGAGTCATTAGCATTTATCACATCTTTTTCTTGACCTGGGTACCTCTATTCCAGTATTTGGCCTGTCTCCAAAAACGCACAACTCACTTCTTGTGGCTGAAGGTTAGTTCTGTAAAAAATCAATTTATATGCTGAGATCTTGCGCCCATAATAAAGCTTGGTCACAAGAATAGGAAAAATTCAATTGAGGATTAAATCTGGATAAAGTATGATCCATATTCCTGAGAAATTATATTATTGAGCATTCCCTTGCAGTCCAAAGAAAAATCTGTAAGGCTGGGCATTCCTGTGGGCACAGCACAGAAATATGGCACGAAGGTGAAAGGTGCAGCAGAGCCCTAGGGGTGGCTTTGGAGCAGGGTCAGACCACAGCATCTTCCACAGTTCCTTTTCCAACACACGTAAGCCCAGGGCTGCACTCAGCTGAGGGGCTTCTTGCCAGCTTATTCTGTTTAACTAAATTCTTTTTACAGCCGACTTTCTTCTGCTGCCAGAAATGGTAGAAGGGAATTGAAACAGAATAGAAAAGAAGCTGATCCTGAATATTGTGGTTTATTTTACTATTGTGACTCATTGAAAGAGACAGAAAGCTTCAGTTTGGTTTAATTCTCCCTACTACGGATTTCTGTCAATGCACACACCCCCTCCTCCAGCCCCAAACACTTTTTCATTATTTACAAGCACATCATAATAATTATCAGTTTATTTGTTAGAGACGTGACCTAGTTGAGTTGAAAAGCTGTTTTCACTTACACAGACAAGCAGAACTACCCTGGGAATGTTTATGGAAAAATCTGGCGTATAGAAATGTTCTCATCGTAAACATTTTTCTACGAGAAACACCCAGATCAAAACTGTAGGCTTCCAAAGGAGAAAACAGGCCCTTAACTGTGTCAACATAATTGTTATAAATCTGTGTGGCTACTTTTTGATAAAGGGCTACAACCACATTGAAAGCAATCTTCATGATACAGTTTGATGGGCATGGTGGGGTTCAGATGAAGGTTGGACTTGATCATCTTGGAGGTCTTTTCTGGCCTTGATGATTCTGTGAAGTGTGGTGATGAAGCAGGTGTTTCTTGGAGTCAGAAATTAAAAGCGTATTTTTACTGCCACCATAAAATATTTCTTTCCTTCTGCAAAGTGCAGCTTTACTGAGCGAGCATTTTCAAAAGGCAAAGGTCACGAATGCGAACTGACCTGATGCTTTGGACAGGATAAAATTCTTTCATCCCACTTAAAATTGATCACCACGTGCCTAAGAGTACAGAGATACAAATCCATGGTTTAGGACACAAGCAGACAGCGTTTCTCCAGAGGGAGAATTCCATAAGTTCAAAGCTTTGTCCAGCCAGCTGAACCAATAACACCTTTCTTTTCCTCATCGCTGTGTTGCTGTATTTTATTCCAGTCACACTCACACAGAACTTTCACAGTATTCCCTTGTTGTCTGAGATAATTTACTTTCAGCTTGATCTTGGATAATTGGCCAGATCTGGTTGTGTTCATCTGTGAAACAGAAGGTGTTGCATCGGCGCTAAAAGTGCCTGTGGAATGCAAACGCTGTGGAAATACCATCAGAAATATGCATGCATGGGAGTATCAGCACTTCGATTTTCAGCTGCTGAAGAATCCCACGTGAGCTTTTCAGGTTTTTATGAGCAAGGGGAAGTTCTGCTTGCTTCCCAGAAAATTCCCAGGTGCCTACAAATGAGACGGGGTTAAACTATATTGCAGAATATAAAAGTTATTTTATATATATAAAATATATTCTTACACATATAATATGTAAGAATATATTTTGCAGTGAAGGAAAATTAAAATTGTAACTGCTCAGCATAGTCTGTAGGAATTGGCTGGTGACACAGCTGTGTGGACTCCTTGTAGAACTGCTTGAGGCAGTAGGACTCTGCCCAATGCATTGTTTGTTAAATCATGTGTTTGAATTTGGTTTTCATTTTTTAATATTTAAGCACAAACATATGCTGTATTTACCTCAAGGGGAACCATGAAAATTCCCCAACAGTCCTTTTAATTTAATGTGGTAAGAGAGGAGTGAAAAGGCAGGTTTTTATGATGCCAAATTTCTGCTATAGATTTTGTCCTTTTCTTTCATCTAGTAACTGAGAGAGAGCAGGTTTAGTTTAGATATTAGGAAGAAATCCTTCCTGGGAGGGTGGGGAGGCCCTGGCACAGGGTGCCCAGAGAAGCTGTGGCTGCCCCTGGATCCCTGGAAGTGTCCAAGCCTGGGCTGGACAGGGCTTGGAGCCACCTGGGCTAGTGGAAGGTGTCCCTGCCCGTGACAGGGGGTGGAACTGGATGGACTTTGAGGTCCCTCCCACCCCAAACCCTTCTGGGACTCTATGACACCAGTCTTATTCATTTCTGCTTCCACTGCCATCCTTCCTCACTGCCCACACCTCAGCTTATCTTATTTCTCAGTGCAAAAATTTGCTACCTCTTCTTCTATTGCCCTTCTTTCTAATTTTCATCTGCTTTGGGTCTTACCATCAGAGCCTTCATCTCCAGTGGCTCATCTTAGATTGTGGCTTTCTTTGAACTTTGTTTCTCATAACAGAAGATTTGGGGTCATACTCATGAAAATGTTCCTGGCAGTGGGGGCCACAATCTGATCTTCATTAGAAAGAGAAACTGGAAGCTATTTTTTTAATACATGGAGAGATACCTGTTTGATATGGTTCTATGTAATCCGTGTTGGAAAAGAGGGAAATGAGCCCCTGTTGATTTTGCAGAGTTATGTCTAAACTGAAGTTCAAAAGGGAGAAAAAACTTCCTGCAACTAAAGCAAGAAAGTTTCATATGTAAAACAACTTTCAGTGATGCAATTTAAATAAATTCTACCATATAAAAAAAAAAAACCCAACCGAACCACCGTTGTTTCTTTCCCCAGAACTTTAAGATTCTGAACAAGATATTTCATTGCAAAAGCAGCAGCAGGGATATTCATAAGGAGTATTTCTTTGGACATGGTTGAGTAGGTTGCTTTGAAGTCACACAATTTCACCTTAGCATTATATGTGAATTCATGTGCATTCCAGCAAACCATGCAGCATGTGAGGAACAAGATGTTCTGTATTTTTGGGAAATTGACATTTGCAAGTTTGCAAAGAGAGAACCCAACTTTACTCCTCAGACAACACAGAGCTTAAAAAAAAAGCCCTTCAAAAAAAAAAGCCCTTCCACTTGTGCACGCTTAGATGCAAATCTCAGCCATCACCCGGCCTTGCTTGGTATAAGAACAGGGCTGTTTCACAGCTGATTTTCTTCTAAACCCAGGGACTTTCTGCTGAGCTGATCCCTGCAGTTACATTTTGGAAGACCCTGGGCTTCAGCAATCATCCCAAATGATTTATGGGATGTTCAAACCCGACACGCATCTCATTCACGTTATGCCTTGATGCAGATCTGTCTAAGCAGTGTGTGCGCAAGCAAATTCATTCCCAAGCACTGTAATAAGGCTCCACATCCCTCCAGGAGCTTTGAAAAGATGAGGGATACTTATCTCGTTTTTATTCATTGATCCATCCATTCTCGAAGCAGAAGATATTATATTTCACAGCTTCAGCCACAAGGACCTCCAGCCTTGCTGAGGAATTTTCAGAACCACTGACTCCAATTTCCATATTCTGGGGAGAACAGTAGAATGCATTAGATTAATATCTGAACTTAGTAAGGCACTTGATATCACAGTTCACAAGAATAATTCATGAAAATAATCTGTCTCAGCTTGACTATGATCCTTTGGAGGAATTAATGCTTAAAAATGCTTAAACGTGGTTGTCTATGAGGATGTAGCTGACCTAGGGAGCAATCATGTCGACCTCAGCCCACAGAATAAAAATAAAAATAATGTCATTTATGTAGCCCCTTATACTACTCGAGGGAGGAAGTTCAGAGTCAGTAAAGTGATTGAAAAGAGCTTTGCTCTAAGTGACTGGGGTATTTTGGCTGACATTCTGCTTTTCAATAGTACCCATTTTAGGCTTACTTGCATATAAATACACCCTGGCTTATTTTCCCTAAGAGGCCTCTGGGTGCACTTCATCGATTAAAAGAATATTTTATAAACCATTAACAATACTCTGCCAGCAACTGGCAACACTTACTCAAAGCCCAACTAAAATTCAAGCTGCCGTGGGGCCACCAGCGGAGAGCAAACGCCACCCACACCTTTTTTATGAGACTTTGTTCCTTCATTATCATTGAGAGGAAAGAGAGACCAGCAGATGCCACCCTGATGGGCACTGATAAGTGCTTGGGTGAAACACAAATGCTATGGAAGTGTTAGATGGGTCATTTTCGTGTAGCAGAAAGAAGCAAGAATAGACTTAATACTACATTTGCTCCAACCCTGAAATAAAAAGATTTTGACCATTGAGAATTATTTATTTATACCTGGTTGCTAGCTTTTGGGTTTTCTAGCTTTTGTCCATAGTGATGGAGAGAGAGGCATTCATAGCCAGAAGTTTAATAATTTTCAGGAGCTTCTGCTTTCCAAGAATTTCCTATTCCCAGAGTCACCTCTTCCCAAAATTCCCTATGGCCTATGTACAAGCTGGAGAATTCTGAGCTTGAAACTTAAAATTAAGGCTGAGCATGAATTTGCCTTTTCCTGGGGCAGTCGAATTTGATGCTTTCTGGGCTGCTTTAGTGATTGAGATAAATTTTGTGCAGCTCGTGCCTTGAAAATGATAGGAACTATCAATTTAATGAGCAGTTGCACTTGCTAAAGTGCTTTGCTCCATTTTTTTTGTGTGTGTGCCGTGATCAAGTACAGCACCAGGGTCACTAAACTGTATCTTTATACTTTAACTGCATGTCCACGTATGTGATTGACTAAAAAATTGATAAATTGGACCTCGTAGAAAACAAATAGCCTTAAAAAAATGCTCCAGGTCAGGTTTTCTGTTTGTTGCCTTATTTTCTCCTGCAGAAAAACTTTGTGCAGCCCTGACAGCGAGGATACAAGGTCAGTGGAGATGCTGACATTTAATGCCTGTAGTAAACATTTCAGCATACAGGAAGCAATTATTTACAGCTTAAGCAGTGAGAAATTACAAAGCTCGTCTTTAGACCTTGTGACTTCTTGGCTGGTGTTTGCAGAGGTGATGTATACACAAAAGGATTTCTTTACTGCTGCATTTTCTTTACTGTGTTCTCTCTAGATGTTATTGTGCTGAACTTTCTGAAGGCTAATAGCTCACAGAACACAATAAAAAGTCGTTATTTAGTGACACTTCCATGGTCATAATACTTTTCTTTTTTACCCTCTAATGCACCTTTCTAATAACTTCCAGCTGAAAATATTGCCCTTATTTCCTAGGAGCTCCTCATGTTTACTAAATCACCAGCAGGTATTGTTGTTTTTACAAACCTCCTCACAAAAGCAGCCTGTAAAATATTATTATTTCAAGTAGCAGTTCACGGGAACAGAGCAGTCCCTTGTAGTGAGCTGGAGAAGTCGTGTAGTAGAATGCAAACTTCCTATTCTTTTAAATAGTAAGGGTTTTTTAGAAGCTTACATAGTTTGGGTTTTTTTCCTGTGAGTGGTGTGTGCTGTAGTAATATTTTATAATGCCTGCTATAATATTTATAATTATTACACATTATAATATGTATAATAATTACAATGTGTTATGTGTATTTCACAATTAGAAAATCACACTTTTAGAAATTACAATCCACTTAAGTAATGCATTCTTTATAAAATTTGAATTTAAAAAGAATTTTCTATACAAAAACAAATTATTATTGTTTATTGTGCATTGCTATTACTATTATTATTATTACGTGTTTTAATCCATGACATCATGGCAAGTACCAAAGATGAGCAAAATGTGAATTTAAAACTGTAGCAGTCTGCACAAGGAAAAAGACACAGAGGATAAATGACAAGAGAAAGGGCCAATAAAAAGGTGAGCACAGCAGGGATGTCGTGTGATTGCAGTGTCTGAGAACAAGGAAGCTTGATACGGGTTATTAAAATACAAGAAAACATACCAGAAAACAGGAATTAGGGGAACTAAAACTTTTTCTAGGTGAGAAAGTGGTATATAAAAAAAGCAGGAAGGTTTAGGAAAGCCAGGAAATTCGTGGCTCTCTTAAACACTCCACGTTGAATTCTCATTATAAATTTGAGGATTTTTTAGTGTTGTGGTTGTTGGATCTTTGCTGGCCACTCTCACAATCCCCCTCCTCAAGGGGACATGAGAATGAGATGAAAAAGCTCATGGATTGACACACACATAGGGAGACAACATATCAACTACCAGGCTAAATAAGGAAAATTAATTCAGTTTATTGCCAATTAAAATAGAGTAGGAAAGTGAAAACCAGAGACAAGAACTCTGAGGCACTTTTCTGAGAATATTTTACTGTTTTGTTCAAAAAAACCTGGGATTAATTCTTGTGTGTGGTCTGTTCCATTCTTTTTTTCTTTTCTCTCTGTCAAGCAACTCCACCATCCAAAAAAAAAACCTTTCCTTCCTTCCAGCTCTTGAAAATTCTTGAGCATCCACAGTTGTTGGCCTTTCCCTTTGGGGAAATATAGGAGTTATCATCCTCCAGCTTAAAGCAAGACAATCTGGAAGTCTAGAAAAAAGCTGAACTGCCCTTGGTAGCTGTACTTGGATCCAGTCTTGGCTTCACAAGAGTGGGTGCCCCAAATGGTCAACTTGGGCCTTCAGAGAGCATCTGAGATGCACAAGGCAGGCAATTTAGGTTAGGAGATAAAATATGTGAGCTCATGTAAGGTGTTGTGAGCAGCTTTTAGTCCAGGTGCTTGGCTCAGTGATACTTTCGTAGCTCGCAATACATTCCACTCCTCCAAGAGTTACAAGCCTCTCCTTCATATTTATTTGTATGTGGAGTTATAAATTTCTGATCTCATTTCTTGCTTGTGGGATAAATTTTCTCCCTGTTCATTCTTATTCATGCAGGCTTTCGTCTGATCCTGCTGTAAGATTCTTCCCTCCTTTTCATCTGCTCAAAAACTGTAGCCGCAGCAGTTTCCACGGTCGTGGAATTATGCAGCTGCTCAACATTCCTGTCTTCCCTGTTGTGCTTATTCTCCTTCCCAGTGCAGTCCCGGGGACAGGAGTTATGGCACTGGAGTCTCTTAAATCAGCAGTGTTAACACAAGCACAGTTTGCACTCCCTGCAGTCGGAGATCCACAGGCAAAGGGTGCCCTGTCATTCCTGGTGGTTTCCCAGGGTCTGTTCACTTCTCAGGTCATGACTTTGTCCTTTACCTGTCTGCCCAATTCTCTAGACTCTTTGAAAATCTCAAGTTAAAAGAGACTTAAAATTAGAAGAAAAAGTGAAAGTTAGAATTGTTATTAAATTTTAGTATCTTTTTTCCTTTATTGCATGGTGTTGCAGTTACAAAAAATATTTAATAGGTCTAATTTGATAATAAAGTTACCAGAAAATATTTTGATAAATCGAGTGTGATTTTCAACAAACCTGTCTCATGGGGCTGCTCTGCAGCTGATGGACGGAAATCACCTTCCATGCTGCATTTTGAGCATCGTGGAAGTGCAGTATTTTCAACTGCCACCTAAAAAACCCAACAAAAAAACTGAGCAAATTATTTCCACTGCCTTTAATTATGCATGAGCGTTCCTAGAAAGTTGTCTTGAAACGCATCCAGCGTGACCTGCAGATTGCTTTTCATTTTCTTGCTGCCGTGGACTCTCCATTGTGCCATCCTCCATTCAGCTGGCTAAAAGGAATGGAAATAATGTTTTCAGATAAATAAAGATGCAATTTCACCTTCCACCCCTTTCCTCCTGCCCTTGTCTTTTTTTCCTTTTGAGAAGAAGCTGATCTGACCTGTCAAGGTCACTCTCTGGGAAGTACAAAATGCAGGTACTGGGAGTTGTCCAGTAGTCTGGAAACATTTCTTTGTACCTCAGACAAATTGTTCATTTAGTCCTCAGACTGTTTAGCTCTCTGGCTGCTGGCATTTTCAAATGACAGCAGTAAAAAATGAATGTGGTGAGTGAAGTGGAGTGGTGGCTGCTGGTTTATGCACTGCTTGAACAGGGGTTAATGAATCCCTTTTCTGCGTTGTGAGGTTACGAAGTAAAGCAAAGAAAAGGCTTGTGGGGGTGGAAAAACTCTGAATAACATCAACATCGTAAATAAATTCCCGAAGTAGGATTGGTTCTATCTTCTGAGCTAAATGTGATAGCATAGTACACTTCCTCCAATGTCAGGAGAAGGGCGAGGCACAACCAAAACAGGATTAAAGGACACTGAGAAAAGGCAAAAGTTGAGGAGGACTTGCTTCAACTCTCCTGTAGTAAACCTAAAAGAAATCTTTTGACAAAAATCCATGTCCAGACCACCATGAAAGTACTAGCCTTCCAACAGGGAAAAAAAAAATCTACAGTGCTAAGGATTAAAAAATTACTGGGATGAGGAAAGGAAGAAAAGATCCTGGGAGAAAGATTCTCCACCATCTGTCATACTGATTTTTTTTTTCTTACCCCATGTAAACAACACCACAAGCTCCAGAGCACCTGGTGCACCAGTGACACAGATACCTCTTGTAAGTCAAAGGTGGTTTCATGAGATTTAAATCAATTTGGAATGGAGAAAGTTAGATACATTCATGATCAATATTGCCAATGCAAGGTATAAACAACAGCAATAAATAAATAAACAAGTAATAAATGTACAGCCCTAACTTCCTGGTACTGTTCTACAGCTGATCGAGGGAGCTTTAATCTGACACAAACAGCCAGAAATATGCTCCTGTCCCTCAGCAAAAAGTGAAGTAGCATCTACAGAAAGGAATGACTGCTTGGGAGGAAAGTGCAGCCAAAGTGATAAACAGTAACATTGTGATTGCTGGATCTGGAGAATAAAAATAAGCCCCTGCAATATTCAAGAGAGCAAAGCAGAAAACTGATTTTAGAAGTTTATCCTGACTTTTTATATAAAATAAAAATAATCTTACAAGAGAAAATATCTGTAACTTCTAGGGAAACCTGAGCAAATGAAGGGGGAACCCTGTGGGGTTATATGTTTGAAGAGGCAGAGAAATAACGTTATTTAAGTGATCCTGTAACACCAGACCTACAAGGCCGTGTGTGGGGGGGTTGTTCCTCTTTAAAAACAAGGGTAAAATAATGCATTTGTAGAAAACTTTGGTATTGTTGCTCCAGCAAACACAGATCAATCAAAACTTACGTGTTCTATCCATTAGACATAGAGAAGAAGTCCCTACTACTCAAACTGCAACAAAACCCCAAAATAAAAAGCTCTTTTAATCCTATATCTGTTTGATCCTTGCTTTTAGTCTCCTTAGATTTTTTTTTCAGTTTATAAAACCTGTTGCACCTTGCACACAGGTGACTGAGCAATTATTTGTATGACTAAGCCCCTATAAAGCTTGTAAAAGCACTGAAGAGTAATTGTTCATGCACCTAGGGAAACAGAGTGGTAATCAGAGGAAAAGTGACTTTATATGCAGCCTGCATGGGTTGTAAAGGGATTTCCGTGTTTCACTCTAAAAAGCAGAGATAAATGATGATCTTTTCTAAATAGGATAAAACATATGTTCTTCGTTTCTTTGTGAAAAATCCCCAGCAAAAATATCAGGAGGTGCCATTTTCCCACATTGTCATTGACATTGTGAATGATGCGAGTGGTTTCTTAGGGAAAAATATTGAGACTTTTTCAATGAAATCTCAGTCTGCTGAAATTCTGTAGGAGTACTGGGCTTCAGGGTGCAGGGGAGGTCTCCTTCCCCCTTGGTGGCCACCCTGCTGGCTCAGGACCCATTCCAGGGGTGCAGAAGCACTTCTAAAACTGGGCACAAAACCTCCCAGGCTCCTTTTTTAACCCCTTCCCACCAGTTCCCCATGTTGGTTCCACCCCCAGTTACAGATTCTCTCCTTCTCTGTCCTGGGCTCCCCCTAAATGGATCACTTGTCCCTGGTTTCTTTTTCCCCACAGAAGTAATTTTTCCTATATCACCACACGAATTCAGAATGTTTGACAGCATTTCCAGGGTAATCCTGGTGCTGCTGACACAGTTCCCTGGGTGCTGCTGGCCTTTCAGACTGTCTCCACAAAAAGTCCGCAGTGCTCCCTTCCAAATATTTCTAAAAACTGTCTTTCTCTCCCATAAATCCCATTAAAATCCTGAAAATCTGGCCATTCCTAACAGCATTTTCTGTAATTATTTTTTTTTCTTATCCCCGTGCTCTTTGTTACAGCCAGGAATTTCTCATGTCATTCCTGGTGGTTTCCCAGGGTCTGTTCACTTCTCAGATCAGGGCTTGGTCCTTTACCTCTGTACCCAGTTCTACAGACTCTTTGAAAATCTCAAGTTAAAAGAGCCTTAAAATTAGAAGAAAAATTGAAAATTAGAATTATTATTAAATTTTAAGATCATTTTTTCCTTTATTGCATAGTGTTACACTTACAAAAAATATTTAATGAGTCTAATTTGATAAAAATGTTACCAGAAAATACTTTGATAAGTCCAGTTTGATTTTCAACCTTGTTACATCCTCATGCTGCACGAAACCTCAGAACAAAGTGCTACACCAGGAGGCTAGGAAAAACCTTTCTCCTAAGGATATAACCCAAAAGTAACCAAAAATTCGTGAATCCAGTAAAATATTGATCGTATTATATGTAATTGCCATCATATACAATCAACACGTGACAAACTGATTTGAAAATGGAAAAAGCCCTCCACGTGTGCTATACATTCTGGCTGACATGGCAACAATAACCAAATATATTTTTTTAGTGCAGCTAAATGTGATATTCCAGTGCTTCTACAAAAGCCACACACTTTGGCACAGCAGGAAAAACTGGACACGTGGCTCCCCAAACTCTGATCTGTCCCATCGATGCCCAAGAGCCAATGACCTCAGAGTGACCAAACACCTGATGGAAAAGGCTCAAAAGCACAATTTGCAACTTCACGGACGCTGCACAATCAATAATTTGAAAACCACATGTGTAACCTTCAAGATGAACCCGGAAAGGCGACGCCTTTGAGCTTCTTGGCACTGAATTCCCACGAGGACAGTGCTGGATTAATGAGCACACCGAGCCTTGTGCCTTGTTACCTCTCAGCAGCAGTGGCTGAGCCATTAGCTTGCAAAGTGTTCCCTGTCATCCCAGCAATCTCTGGATGCTGCTCCTTTGATCCCACAGGAACCTGTGCATGCTGACCATCCCATCCAGAGCAGGTGCTGAGCCAGGGGTTTAGCGCAGTCACCGCCACACACAGAGGCATCCCAGGGACCTTCACCTTGGTGCACGCTGCCAGGGACCCACACCAGCCTTGCTTGGTGTTAAAGCGTCCCTGGCATGCCCCACATACCAACCACGGGAGGTTCTGCGGTGAGTTTGTAACCAGTGACTTCACAAATGCCTGGTATGTGGGTGAGCATTGGGAATATTCAACGGCCACGGCAGATTTTGCCTGGAATTTCCCCCAGCAAGCTAGGGAAACTGGAATATTGGTCTCTTCTTAGGCTGTCAGATCAACAGGCACGAACTGCCCTGACAAACCTCGAGCTTTGGCTGATGTCCCTGTGGGGCCCTGTACCTGGATGCACAAACAGCAAGCCGAGCCTCACAGGAGCTGCTTTTAACAATATTTCAACACATGAAAGCTGTTGAGCTCGTAGGAAGGAGGTCTGGACTTTTGAAAAGCTCCAAATCTGGGTTCTGCTCAGGTGCCTTGTGCCTGGCAGTGGACTCAGAAGGTATGAAATGCCAAATCCCTAACGGGAGAAACATGTAGTTGCCACGTGAATGCTGTCCAGATGGTGACCATCCTTCTACCTGTGCTTTAGCCAATTTGTGTCTGTGTGTGCAGGTTTGACAGCTATTAGGTTCTCTTAGCTTTAACACTGGTTTTGGAATGCATTTAATTTTCATGCTAAGAGACCCAAATTGCTGGTATGGGATGGAATCCAAAACACAGTGAACTCAGCAGATAGAAAAAAAAAAAAAGTCACAGCCTGACTGCATCTTGGAACTAGTAATTAGTGACTGAAAGTATTCTACAGCTGGCATTAATAAATGTAGTTGAATGTTGAAAGGAAAGACAGGGACAGAACTGCATTGCCACGTGTGTGATTCTTCTCCATTTATTGTCTTGGCTTGTGGGGACTAAACATGATTGAGTGTGAGGTGGAAGAGATTCTGGTAGGACAGCCTGGCTCAGACAGCTCATCACAGCAGGTGGTTTAACATCAATATACTGTGTAAATAAACACCTTTGTAAATGGAAAACAACCACATTTCTAGTCTTTTTGTACTCCAGGGCCTCAGCTGACAGGCAGCACTTTGGCTTCCTTGATGTGGAGTAATTCATGCAGTGCAGCTATACTGCTCCTCATAACCAGGATGGTGCTTTTAAAAGGTGCCCAATACTGAAAAATCTCTGTTTTCACAGCCCCAGGAGCCTATAAAGGCTGCTCACAGTCATTGGCAGCATTTTCTGTATTATCAAGTTGAAATATAGAATCGTATAATCATAGAATCATAGAATTGTATAATCCCAGACTGGTTTGGGTGTGAAGGGACCTTGAAGCCCATCCAGTGCCACCCCTGCCATGGGCAGGGACACCTTCCACTAGCCCAAGTGGCTCCAAGCCCCATCCAAGCTGGCCTTGGACACTTCCAGGGGTCCAGGGGCAGCCACAGCTTCTCTGGGCACCCTGTGCCAGGGCCTCCCCACCCTCACAGGGAACAATTTCTTTCTTGGAGCCTTCTCTTCTCTGAGCTGAACAGCCCCAACTCACTCTGTCTCCATAGGAGAAATGGTCCAACCTCTCCTATAATTTTTTTTTTTAATAAAATAGCATATATTATTTTATTTTTTAGTGCTGGTGTGCAGCATATCCTGGTTCAAAGTATTGCCACATATTTTGCAGGCTAACAGGCAAAGCTCCCCAGATTTCTTGGCCAAGTGGTGTAAATCAGTTCTCTGAGTCACTGAGTGAGCTGGCACTTGGAGGCCTCTGGATCTCTCAGGCCAGGCCAGGCTTGGTTTAGTTTTCTGTATAAAATCCATTTCAATTAAAAGCCTTGCTGACAGTAGCACCATTATTCAAGCTGGGAAAAGTCATTCCACGCTGATAAAATTGGATTTCTTTGTCACAGTCTTTCAGACTCTATCCCCACAATGTGTAGCAATTTTGCACAGAANTTGCAAAAAAAAAAAAAAAAAAAAAAAAAGGTGATTTAATCCGCTGTGATTATTGCAATTACAAACAGTGTTCACAAAACTGAGCAGAATTCATAATTCCCCAAAGCCTCACAGCGCCATTCAGCCACAGCACAGCTGGGGAAGAGAGTGCTGAAGAAGCTGAACAAAATAACTGATTGGGGTGATCACAACGGGGGTGGTTCCATGCTGCCACCCTGCAGAAATTACCCACTTCCTTCCCCTCGGGGTTTGCTGGGAAGCCACAGCACAAACCCCTCAGCTCTCACCGAGGAGGCCCAGCAGCTGGAAGGGGAGAGTCTATAAGGAAATATCAAGATATCACTGCCCGTGTGTCCTCTGGAGCCTGGAAGTTGGAAAATGGCTGCAAAGTCTGTGCCGGAGCTCAAGGAATACAGGTGGAAGAGGGATGGATTTAGGCATTTGACTAAATCTTGTAGATATTTTTGGCCATTTTTGAAATACTGATCTCATAACTGTAACTATGTTATTGGCAATATCAGAGAATCATGGAATAATCCAGGTTGGAAGCGACTTTAAAGCCCACCCAGTGCCACCCCTGCCATGGGCAGGGACACCTTCCACTAGCCCAGGTTGCTCCAAGCCCCAGTGTCCAGCCTGGCCTTGGACACTTCCAGGGATCCAGGGGCAGCCACAGCTTCTCTGGGCACCCTGTGCCAGGGCCTCCCCACCCTCACAGGGAGCAATTCCTTCCCAATATCCAATCTAAAACTGCCTCTCCCAGCTCAAAGCCGTTCCCCCTTGCCCTGTCACTCCAAGCCCTTGCCCAAAGCTCTCCAGCTCTCTTGGAGCCCCAAGAGGCACTGGAAGGCCTCAATAGCTTTACCCCAGAGTCTTCTCTCCTTCAGGCTGCACAGTCCCACCTCTCCCAGCCTTTTCTCACAGGAGAGGAGTTCCGTCATTACACAGCCATGGATGCCCTTGCTAGTCGGGATAATTTTACACCTGGGCGTGAAGAACCTCCTTTACTTCAAGGAAATCACAATCAAATTATGCTTCCAAGCACAAAGTAAGCATTCATTAGGATTTCTCTTACCTAACTGGCCCTTAGAAGAGCAAGATGGGAGCAAGCAGGCTCGGCCTATGCTTCACCCAGCAAACGAACTCTGTGGGATGAGTTACCTCCTAAACTCCATTTTTGATGAATTTTTCACTCCTTCCACATATGGAGCAGTAAGGAGGGGCAGTGAGAAAATATCTATAACCTCTGAGAAGTACCAATTGTATGCTGCTTTCTAAGGCAAGCCATTGAAACACTGTGAGGATTAGTATGCAACGTGCAGAAGTTGTTGAAGAGGAAAATATGTGCTTATTAATTATTATAATTATATTAATAAATCTTCCAGGAAGTTATGTGTATAAATATCAATAAGTAGTTTTATTTAATAGGATAATTTCTCTTTCTCTCATAACCTTATCTGGAAGTGCAAACTGACAGAATAGAAAAGGAAAAGACCAATTAGATGGGGGAAAAATGCGTTGCCATCCAAACACTGAGTTCCTGTCGTTTCTTAGCCTTCATTAACGAACTCCTCAGCTCACTTCCTCTCCCTGCTACTCCCACAAGTTCAGTTTAAGCTCTTTCAGAGTGGCAGAAGTTACCCAAGCTCTGATTGATCAGCAACAAACACAAAAACAGGTCAGAACCTTGAGTATTTCTGAAACATACGCTTCACATAAGCACAGTAATGCTACTAAAAATAAAACTTTTCGGGATCATAGCAGATATCTAAAAGATTTCTGTTTCTCTGAAGAGTTACAGAGGTTTGAGTTCTTGTTCCAAACGTTTTAAACATTTGAAGGACTCTGAAAGCAGCCATTCTTCTATAAAATAAAAACTTGTGCAGAAATGATGCTGGGATGATTTTTTCCCCTTTGTTGCAGCTGTGCCACAGCCCTGGCTGAACGTGAGCTGTGCACACGTGCACCTGTGTTACAGAGCCCCCAGCCCGCTGTGCCATGGCCTTCATCTCTCGACACAAGTACTTTAAAGTGCTTTTCTGAACATTCTTGCTACTTTGAGTCTTTTTTAGCTTACAGCAAACCTTGTTAGCATGGATATTGAGTTTAGAGAGGCTGGAAACCACCTCCCTTCTCTTGGATACGTGGGGGATTAGGATCTGATGGATTAAGTGTCTGGTTTGATCAGGGTTTCCACACTGAAGACGTGATATTTGCGTTCAATGTCAGAACATCACTCCTGCTTTTCCCCACAGACATTGTGGAAACCTCAGACCTACAAGTAAAATACCCCCCCAACAGCTTGCCAAACGTGCTCTCCAAACATGCAGGGCATATTTGTGTTCTCTAAGCTTGGAACACATCTTTTCGTGTTTTCATTTTTAGTTTTTGAATCGGCATTAGCAGTGGTGGAATTATCAGATGATCTTCCCAGCCGTAGTGGTGTTACGAAGAAGGAAGAAAGGAGAATGAGAGAAAAAACCCTTTTTTGGAAAGAGTTATTGAGTTGACTCTGTCCTCCAACACTATCTACGACTACAATGTGACAGGAATATGTGTATATACAGTCCCTGTGCATAACTTTAGGAGTGAAAATCAAATTGTGATGGTGGCACTTTCTCCATCCTAAAGTTTGTGACCTAAAGAAAAAAATAAGCCCCCGCTGGGAGGGAATTTCAGACACATACAGGACACCTGGGTCCACGTCTGTGTCTGCCAGTAGAGCCCTGAATAGTCATGGTCACTTCCCTTATTGGTATCTCACCGTTTATAAAGTGTAAGGTGCTGGTGTCACAAACACTAAATTGATTGGCCAAATAAAAGAGGATGTGGGAGGAAAGTCAGGATTAATACTCACATTTGTGCTGAGGGGTTGTCTCATTCAATACTCACTGATTTCTGAGTAACTGAACTTGGAAACACTCTTCCTGGTATCTGGTGTAACATCTCCCCCAAAAAACATATGTTAAACTTGTCAGCACCTCAACCCTGCAGGAGGAGAGTGACATAATTGTAAGAACATAATTTTTATGAAAGAATATATCCCACCTGATAAACCCTGGACAATTTCAAAAGCACCAGATTTTCTGCTTCAGTACGTCAGCATTTCCATCGAAACTCTCATTTTAATGGGAGTGCTGTTCATCTGCAAAAAGTGTGTTCTAAGCAGAAAATGGGAGCATCCAGGATCAAACACAAGCACATCACCACTTAAATGAGTTTTAATAATTTTAAAGAGAGTGACTTGCCTCTTTTTGAAAACACGACCATCGAGAATTTCAGTTTAATTTGTGAAGGTTTGTTAAGTCTTGGCTGGAATTCCAAACGGTCCATAAACCTCTTTTCAGAGAAATATCTGCTACCAGGGAAAGGAATGGGCTTGGGGAAAAGATTTATTAGACCTGCTCGATGTCGGTAACACAAATCAGGAAATAGTGACAGTCTGAAAATGCAGGATTCCAGGGCGGGTGGGAAAATCTTCAAAATACAACCTAGTAAAAGGAATGAAGATAATTTGCTCTGATCCCAAAATGCCACTGGGAATTTCCAAATGGGTCCCAGGGGATGTAGGAACACTGATCTTCAAAGGAAGTGCACACAGGGCTGTTACAAATTATGTAAGGTCTGCTAAGGAAGTTACACGGTCTGATAGGGCAATTATCTGGAAAAATACCGTCCTTAAATCCAAAGCACTCCAGAAAGGCACTCGCAGGCAGCATTGGCAGAGTACTTTGGCCCATCTCCAGGTACTCCTGAGCAGGATGGGAGGAGGACATGGGGCTTGGTTCTGGTTCTGGCATGCAGGACTGTACAGACATGACAGATTAATTCACTGCACTGTCACCTCATGATTTCCAGCATGTGGCTGCCCTAGAAAGTGTGAATATCACAGTTGTACGTGACGGGCTTAGCTCTGAACTCTCACGTATTTGAGTGCGGGAGAGTCACGATGGCATGGAAGGCCAGAGGAGTTCAAAGCTGAGGCAGCATCTCCAGCTGCACCTTGGTGTCACTGGATCCACGTGATCCTGACCTGTGTGGGCTCCATCTCCGACCACGAGGCCAAGAATCACCTCGTGCACGGAATGTAAATGCTTCAGACCCATCCCAGCTCGTTTCTCAACACAAGCTTGCTCATACCTTAGGTATGCCCTTCCAAAATGTATTTTCCCTTAGCTACAGCCACCCAAGAACAAGGGCTATGATTGCAAATTTAGTGGTTTCTTTAGCAGGAACTTTTTTCTCTAAAATGTACCCGTTAAGCATCTTTCCTGTGATTTGTAGCAGCTGTTGCGTCTCCATGCCAACTGATGGGGAAACGGGGGAAGGACACACTCAAAGTCATCTCTGAGCTCTGCAATATCTTACGAAGAAAAGCTCATGATTATAATGAGAAAAGTAATTCCTCACCATGAAAGCTGACTGAGAGCAAATGGAGAAAAGTAAGACTTTCAAGTAAAGAAAACCTGAGTAGGATTACCACCCTACATGAAAAAGGTGGAATTGCTTTGGAGATGAGACCTTCCTCCTGCCTCCTGAGATCAGCTCCTGGGAAGGGCTATTGTGAGTAATCTTTGTGCCAGTGCTTGTGGAGTGATAAAAGGCATGAGGATTTAAAGTAAATTTCCTTGCTTGATAAATCCAAGCCTTTTACCTGGGGAGAACAGTTAATTTTTGTCAGAGGTATGTGTGTAATTGCCTCAGTGCTGAGTCAAGTGGGATCTGAGGCAATAACACACAAGTCCTAATGGCCAGAGAGAGCAAGAAACTCTTCAACGTCTCCATGAAGGCACAAGTATTTCAGAAACGCAATAAATAAAGCACAAGTTCTCTGCCAAACTGGAAGTGTGGTGACAAGACAGACAAAGAGAGCAAAACAAACCTGGGGGAGGACAGGCTCACATTGAAGCAATGACACAGTCACTGAATATGCAGCAATCTCAGCACATTCTCAGCTGTGTCACCGTTGTTATCCCAGACAACGCATTTAAGTATTTGCTGCAATGCTATTTAGCAGATGATAATGAAATAGCAGGAAAACGTGCATGAAAGAAGATGGAAATGTCTTGTGCCTCCTCACAGGGAAGCTATCAAGCAGAGAAACAGGGAGATGACACTCAGAGCACCCGGAGGGAGGGAGGCGATTGCTGTTCGCGGCTTTCCGCTGTAAATTGGGCACTGGGGGAAAAGGACAGAAGTTCCATTGAAGTGGAACAGAGGGTCACGTTCACCACCATGTGTCAGCACTGCACCCAGGGAATGCAGAGGGATGGACTGCAAGAGGCACCAGTTTTGGAAATTTATCTGTGGCCACTTTCTGCTGCAGAGCAAAATAATAGTGAATAACAAAATGTTGACAGCAAAGAATGATGTCTCTCTCGTTTCAGCTTCAAACAACCCTAGTTATGTGTGCCTTCTCCTTCACTCCTCTCTGTAGTCTCTGCACAAGCTCTGGAATACTGACTACATTTAAAATATTTTTGTGGACAGATCTACTGACATAAGAGAGGGTTTGAATTTCTAACTTTAATAACAGACGTAAAGGTAACTGGTCATATCAGATACCTGCTGAAATAATTGCCTACACCAATGGATTTTTGCTACATTAAACTCATCATGGGTCTCGTATTCACTCCCTAAGTTGAATTTACAGGATAATGAAATAGATGTACACACAGAACATGCAGGTAATATAATTATGATGCGAGGGGGACACAATCGGGTGAACTTCGCTGTGGCCTACGAGTTACCTCATCTTTGCAGTTTGAGCCTAATGTGACTGATGCATTTAGACTAATGGCAGTTTGAAGGGTTTTCTTTTCCTCCTTCTCGATGTCAAAACATGTCCAGTATCATTTTATCCATTTTACATCGAGTTGGATGCGCCTCTCCTTTACCATTCAAAAGCTGTTGGACGTCTTTAACTCAGAAATTAACAAGTCAACAGCTTTGTAAGTCCTTCCCTCAAAACAAAACTCTTGTGATGCTCTGTGTATATAAAAATGGGTTGCTCCAGACAAAATGGAACTAGGCAAAGGCCACAGAGTCTTACTTTTTCTGGCTGGCAGGTTTGCTCATTGTCAGGGAGCTTCCAGAGGGCATTTTGACCAAACTCTTCTCACTTTTATCTCTTTATGGTACTGCTCAAGAAGAGGCGTGAGTAGCACTGAGGAATCCTTCTAACAACCTGCAGTTCAGATTGCAATGAAGAAACGTCCAGATTAACTGGCAGTGACCTTTCTGAGTCAACATTCCTGCGCTTTGAAATACGAGTGTTTCTAGTTCTGTCTTTTTTGCCTTTGATTCTGACCTGGTACAGCTGGAACTAAATATAGATGTGTAAGGTAAAACCCATGATCACTGTGCTTCAAACATGTCTTTCAACTTGCTTGCTAGAGGCCTTACAAATCGTGTTGTGCACCAGCAGTCAGCGGGCAAAAATCTCCTCTCTTCAAATTAATTTAGGATAAGGACACTTTCCTTTAGGAAAGCGTTTTATTTAACACCATCAACTTTTTTTTTTTTTTTGAGAGACAATTTCCTATCATTCACACATCTTGTTGACGCATATTTTATCACTTTGTGGTAGTGGCACAGTATTTGTAAAATTAGAGAGGAAAATATTTTACTTTTACTTATCAGTACTTACTTATTAATAGAATAAATTTCAGTTGCAACTCGCTGTGGTGTCTAATTTTACATAATAAACCTTGTTAATAATGTAGCTTAAGGTACTGGGACACTGCTAAAATATAAATAACAAAGAAGAACAGATCATATCTGAAACCAACAAGGCTGACATATCCAGAGAGTAATTAAAAAGTCATGAGTTACATTTTTAAAGTCAGCTGAGGTTTTGGTTGATAAAGTAAAAATTTAACATTTGTGTTCTGAAAACTGATTAACAAACAGATACACAATTTTCATCACAGAAAATCAAACTGCTGGTTAAAATGGAATTTCTTATGTACTTCAGATTAAAAAAAAGATCATCTACTATGCTCTCCTCTAAGTGGAAAAACTGGAGTCACATCCCGTAATGAATGGGGTATGGCTTTGGCTCTTGTCCAGTTCTCCATAAATTCTCATAGATCAACAGGAATAGACAAGTGAGCCAAACCCAACGAAGCTAATTTTAGCTGGCTGAAACCAACACCATCTGGATTTCTGGCCTTGGTAACTTTCTATTGATCCAATTCTTTCAGAATGATTTGATGCCAAACGCGTCAGGAAGCTTTCCAGGTTCAGAGCGTGCCATGGGAAGGTTTTGGTATCACCTCCTTTGAGGGTTTCAGATGCTGTAACTTTCTTTTCTTTTTTTTTATTGAACAACCTTATGTTTGTGTGCATAGCAGGCAAACATTAGCATCCGTTTCTCTGCACAGTTCCAGAAAAGAAGTGTATCAATTTAAATCATTTTCTCTCTGAAGCCACAGAAACAGTTTGAAGTGGACAGATGAGCACGTTTCCCATGCGGTTCAGCTCATCTGTACATCTGCTTGCTTATCCCACTCATGTTAATAAAATCAAAGGAGATTCATGCATTGATCCCAGTTAACTGGCACTCTGGGTGAAGTGTCAAGCAGATACAACGAATTATCCCCAGTACAAAATACAAGGGAAATATTCTCACTGCATTCAAACATTGAATCAGCTACAAAAATAATCTGCTGCTGGACATGCTGTGAACAAAAAGAATTCAAATCGATCAGACATTGATTGTGAATAATTTACTCAAATATATAATTTTAAATCAGTTTTAAGACCAGAGGTCTAAAAATACCAGTTCAAATTTTTGAGGCTTGTGGATTTATTTTCTGTCTCTTCATTTACTTCAGTGGGCTTTGTATTGAGCTCTCACAGAGCAGACTTGCATTAAGCATCACGAAACTTAGGGTCCATTTTACCATTTGTAATAACTTTAATTATAAGGCTAGCACTTGATATCAAAAATAGTTTGCATCTACTAACTTCTTTTCTCTGTTAAAATCTCTAAATAGAGTAAGTAAGATGCTCTAACCTCTTGAGACTGTTAGCTTTTCTTGGTTTTAATTTACTTTTGGAGCAGTTGGATTGTCAGCAGAGCTCACTAATGGCATTATTTGTCCTCAGTGTAGGTATTTTAGTGCCTCATTGAATTACATCTCTCACACATGCTATACAAACCCCAAATATAGATACACACTTCTTTATACCTACTACAAATTAATAAATAGGCCCTTTTAGATTAATTCATTTTTATTAGTGACTGTGTCCATGCAGGATGAGAGCATTTCAGCTGCTGGTTTTTCATCAGTGCTGGGTAACTTTGCTTTTGCATATCGTTATTCAGTGTCACAACTGCTTGCCAGCAGTATCAGAGGGGCTGGAATCCCAAGGCTCAAAACATTCTTGCACAACATCAGTGTCCTGAGTGTGTTTATTAGACACTTGATAAGCCCAGAAAGTTGCCTTTCTTTGATGCTGGTATAAACACCAACTTCTGCCTCATTATTGAGGACACCTCCCAGGGCGAGGCCTCCAGTGGCTCATGGCAAATTTGCATAACTCCAGCAGGTGCAGAACAAACGTTCTTCACTCCCCATTCCCCTGCCACTTCTGAACTAATCATTGTTTACCTCATTAGTTGTGCTTCCAAACTTGTATTTAGAAGAACACTGCTTTATTGGAGCCATTGAAAAGATTTTGATGGCTCATCCTTGTAAAGATGCCTTGGGGAGAAGTTAGGTATTCAAATCTCTGGGTGTAGATTAAAACAAAGGTGAGCATTTACAATTTTTTATACCTATTTTTGATTGTCTTTAATCAATTAAGTCAAAAGCCAGGTGGGAGATGGAAAGGAGAAAGAGAATTACAGACACTTTGCATTTTTACTCCTTACTGAAGCAGATGCTGAATTTAGAAGACCAGATTCTACCTTAAAATAAAGTTACTCTACCTTTAATTTTAATCATTCTCTTTGGCACATTTTAAGTGCTTAGGATTTCCAGAGGGGTGAATTTCCACAGAATGCTTCTACTCTTTGATTTATCTTGATTAAGGTAAGATATGGGCAAACTGACCCCCCTCAGGTAATAGCAAGTTTATTGTTTTATGATCCTTTGCACAGGTCTTCCGTACTTTTGACATCACTTCAGTTTGTGTTATATAGAAAGGGAAGTTAAAAGCCCTAAAATATCCAACTTTTTTTTTTTTTTTTTATCATGTCAGTAAACTTGTCACAGAAGTGTCCCACGTATGGGTTGTGAGTGTTTGACCAACAAATTGCCAGCCAGTTACATTTGCTTTGACATGGCCTGAGGTCAAAGACCTGTTGCAGTCAAGGGCAGGTAGAAACAAAAACAGCTCCAGCAGGCAAGGGGATTTACTGCTGTCTTCTTATTCTGCCTGTCTTGCACCTTCTGTTTGAAGGATCCACTTTTGTTCTGGACAATCTCACTGTGACAGCTACAGCTGAGGTTTAAAATGAGTTTAAAATAATCATACACAATTATAAAAATACAACAATGTCAGGCATGCCCCCTAACCTCAGCTCTGATGCTGGGAATAACACACCTTTGCTGCTGTCAGATGTGAGGTGTTTAAACCAACTCATCCATCCATCGATGCCCATCTGCGCCTTCCCAAAAATGTTCAAGGCACGTATAAATTATACAGCCTACTTGCCTGTGAAACCAAATATACTTTTGGTTATAATACTTTGATTATTGGCATATTTTGGAGTAGTTATTAATGCATGGCTTAGATCATCCTACGATGCCATAGTTATTACCTTGCTAAGAAATCGTGCTGGCAGGGCCATATTCCTGTCTCGTTATGGGACTGCAGCTCAGAGGCCCGAGTACATCTGCACAGAAATACAGATAATTACCACTGGAGCATCTCATGGAGAACAGAAACAATGACTTTCAGGGGCAGCAGTGACTGCTTGGAGCTAGGGAGGCTCCTCTGCTGCATGGAAGTGAAATAAGGTCCTTTAAAATCACAAGGGGAATGGAACCTCTACGCTACACAGATCAAAGGGCATCCCCATTTAAAATTATGTTTTGCAGAAAGAATACAATGCTGGAAAAGCCATTTAAAATCCCATCCCAGACATCCTTTTTCTGTCATCACCCTGAATGGCATTCTTCTTGCCCCAAAACACATGGTCCTTTTAAAATAACCCCCTCTCCAAGCATAGCTCTCTATGAGTGCCCTGGGGAAACTCCTTATTCCTCCCACCTGGTTCCAGCCATGCTTCCCTCAGGAGATTCACTCCACAGGCAGCTGTGCTGTCTTGCGATGAGGGCAAAGTTATCAGCTCTGTTCTTGCTGTTCCCTAGACAGAGGCTCTGGGTCGCTGTTGCCCCACAACAAGGAAGTGCATTTTGCAGTGTGGTTGGGGTGAAGGGTGTGGGATTTCCACCCGGACGCTGTTTGCCAATGAACTGTGACCATGGCTGGCTGGAGAGAGAAGGAAAATACTGGCAACCCCTTCAAGGCAGTGAGATGTAAAATCTTAGAATCTAGAGAGCAAAGTGAGGGGAAAAGGAGTGGGTAAAAAAGTTCCTCTGCAAATTTTCCTTTTTTTTTTCACTATGTTTTCTTTTACTACGTTTGTTCTTTCTGAGCAGCGGCTTATAAAATCCTGCTCTTCTTGTACTGAAGAAAGGCATTAATTAAACTCCCAGTGCAGACATTTCTGATTGCAGTGGCACAGAATTGTGCTTTCGATAATGTTTTACACATACAGGTATTACGATTTCCATAAATGTCTCAATACTTATCTTTTTCCAGCTGGGAAAACTGAGGCTGGAAGGGCTTGTTCTTTATGTTTAAACAAGTGCAATTGGCAATGGCCATATGAGACTCTTAAAACACATTTTGTTCTTAAAATCATCCCTAAAGCCTGCTTCCCAAACAACATAAGGTCAGGTACACACTGATTACTTACATAGTTTGTATCCTGGAATACTCGTTAGAAAAAAGAAAATATTTATTCTGATACAGTGTAAATGTGTAAGGACATAAAAAACCTACAGAAGGTAGGCTTAGTTCCCCATGAAAATGAGATCAGAGCCCAAATGGAGATGCCAGGTCTTGTCCACTACACAAACCCCTTTGCATTCCAGTTGTTGGCTGAACAAATACAGCAGAAAAAATATTTTGATTAAAAAAAAAAAAGGCCTGAAGATTATTTGAGGAAAATAGAATCTCAAAACAGCATTTCAGTTCCACTTTCCCCAAGATATTATCATAGGAGACCTAAGGCAGGGTGTTCCCGGAATCCTCAGCACATCTCTGGTGCTTTCACATTTCCTCTTGTACGGCTCACTTGTAAGCTCTGTAAATGTTTAATGGGAGATCAATCCCCTCTGCTTGCAGCGTGACAGGAATCCTGTAAGGGATCACAGCCACTCCAGCACTCCCAAACAGCTCTGCTGCTGCGAGCAGAGCTCTGGGAAGGCTCTACCCCTCACCTGGGGATTGCTGCTGCTTATCCACACTCGGCTTTTGTTCCCTCCTGGCAGCACATCCCGATGATGTTGGTGTCTCCCCTGGAAGGGCTGTTTGTCCCCCCACGTCCAGCTGCAACCCCCAGCCCTGAGTTACAGGCACAGCTGAATTCCTCACTGCAGAATGCGGCAAATGCAGTTTATAAAAGACCCACGGAAAGCCTGGAAATGCTGTTTGCTGATAAGCAATCCTCCAGTTTGAAAGGGACATTTTCCCTTCTGTTTTCCATCCCAGCTCCTAGAGAGTCACCTGTTCTCAATGCGTTCACCCAAAATAATCCTTCATAAGGATTAATCCTTACAGGGTTTGTAATAAGTCTTTATTTTCAGGAGCTGTGTGATTGCCATGAGCTGCCAGGGAGCACTTTAGCCTGCAGCAGTGATGTAAACAAAATTCACACTTTGCATGGTCATGCTTCAAGCAGTTACTGAGCAATGCACTGGAAGATGCAACAGCATAACCCGAGTAAGGGCTGACGGAGAAAAACACTTTGTGCAAATTAAGTTGTGTACTTGGGAGGTTTCGCTCAAATCCCACAGCGAAAACTTTGCTTTGCAAGGGCAAGGCCAGGCAGGAAGGATGCCCTGTGGACCTGTTGTCCTGGCTGTTCCTCTGGCTTCAAACACAAAGAATCCCGTGGTTTCTGGGACAAATAGCAATTTCTTTATTATTTCTTTGTACTGCTGTTTGTATGAATAAACATCATTTCTTCCCCTGCTCTTCTTGGGTGTGACATGAAATGATAACTCAGAGTCTTAACAATAACTGCACCAATTCAAATAAGCCTAGAATCTTAACAGCAATAAAAAGTTACACATATCTGTGCTGTTTTCTTATTTTTAATCCCATGAGGATAGAAATTGACATTATATTGCTTTCAATTGCCCAACTTTCTCTGTCATTAAAATGACATCTCCTTGGCGTCTCTGAGTCAAAATGTGTCAAAAATACACATTTCTAAATACACTTTAAAAAATATCAGTCTAAATAAAATTATAGTTGATTAAAAAATAATCTTGAAATAATTTTAATATCACTGAAACAAAACATTTTATCTAAGCGTGGTAAATCTACTGAAATGCTGAAACAAGCAGCTTCTACTGCACATTTGACATTTTCAGTGAAAATAACATTCTTGACTACAGCTCTAGACTGCAGCTCCACTCTGGCATTTCGGGATAATTCCCCTTGCATGCTGTACCATCCACTACGTGACTGATCCTTTACAAAACGTAGCAATTACAATTAGCACTCTATAATTTCTTTTATTTCATATTCTTGTATCAGCTTGTAGCAAACCTGCCTTGCATAAAATATAATTAAACCCGATTCTTTTGCTGACAGCTCCTTATTTTCCTCAGTGATAACGTTTCTCTACTTTTTCAGGAACTATTGAGTCGGGATAGCACAATAACTGAGGATATTATTAATTTGTGTATTGGGACTCACCAACAGACCAAGACTTTTCTATCCTAAAGCATGTACAGGCACTGAAGGTGCCCACAAAACCAGCCTGGAGAAAAGGAGGCTCAGGGGGGACCTTGTGGCTCTGCATAACTCCCTGACAGGAGGGGACAGCCTGGGGGGAGTCGGGCTCTGCTCCCAGGGAACAGGGACAGGAGGAGAGGGAACGGCCTCAAGCTGTGCCAGGGCAGGTTTAGGTTGAATATGAGGTAAAATTTCTTCATTTAGGTTGAATATGAGGTAAAACTTCTCCACAGGAAGGGTTGTCAAGCACTGAAATGGGCTGCCCAGGGACGGGGTGCAGTCCCCATCCCTGGAAGTGATGTGGTACTTCAGGATACGGTTTAGTGGTGACCGCNTTAGACAGTTATTTATTTTATTTTATTTTATTTTATTTTATTTTATTTTATTTTATTTTATTTTATTTTATTTTATTTTTAATTTGTTTCTCTCTCTTTGGGGGCTGTGATTGGCATCTTAGCAGCCCTCTGGAAAGTGACGTCGGGATTTTCTCATCACACATAAAACCTTCTTGTTTTATGTCAGAATTTTTACAGATTGCAGTGGATTTCCAAATATAATTAGGTGGAGTTTTTGGAAATGTGTTGTATTTTACCGTATTTCTACTTGCTTAATTATTTATTTTCATAAAATTACATAATGGAAAAGACATCCAAGATCACTGAATCCGACCCTTGATTGAACCCCATCATACCCAGTAAACCACATCTCTTAGCACCATATCCAGTCATTTTTTCAGCACTTCCAGGGATGGTAACTCCACCACTGCCCTGGGCAGCCTCTTCCAATGCCTTTCTTTTGGGGAAAATATTTTTCCTCATGACCTGAACCTCCCCTGACACAACCTGAGGCCGTTTCCCTTTCTCCTGTTACCAATGGCCTGGGAAAATAGGCTGACCCCCATATTTTGTGGTATTTTCTCTTTCTTTACCATAGTACCTTACCTTTTTTCACATGCCACACTCTCCATTTTCAACCCCTTCTCTGGTTTCTCTAAACCTTCCAAAGTACTTGCTTTAGCTTAATATTTTCTGGCTATTTTATGAATATGCCTTCTATCATTCTCCTCAATAACAGGAATTTTTAAAAAGAGCAGGTTCAGGATTATCTCTGTAGGATCCTTTCTAATTTGATAATGCACCAAGAGCAACAACCCTTTGCAAATCTGGGTCTGCCACGTTCAGCCAAATGGCTGTAATCACTCTTTCCAAACCTTCACCATTTATTGGGGCTGCAGATGGATACCAACAGGTCGAATTCCAGCAAAAGGGAGTCCAAGCTGATCCACAGCACAGAGGTTTTCCACTTCCTGATGATTTCTGGGGCTACAGAGTTTCTGTGGCAAAGGAGAAGATTGTAGAAGACTGCAGTGAGGTCTTCAATTATTCCACGCAGCAATTTTCCCTCTTTATGTGAGTTGTAAAATTGTAATTTGTGTATGCAGAATGCTACAAAAATTCCACTAGAAAACCGAAATTTGCACAGTTAATATTTTATATTTTTGTGTTATTTTCACATAAGCCAACGTGTACTAAACTATTAACCAGAGAATAGATTAAAAATCACAGTGCAAGTGAAAAGTATTTGATTTATAACAACTTTAAATACTTTCACCTTTTAACTTTTCTTTGGTTCGGTAAATTAATTTCACCGTGACACGAATGTAAGACGTGGAGGATATTTTTTCCTGTAATTTCCTTCAATTTCAGAAATTTCATTAGTTATCACAAGATGCAGCAACACCACATAGAACAAGAGTTACAACAAAATGCCCCATTTTAATAACAAAAAAAGTCTTGGATTGCTGCAACTCTTTTTATTTCTGTTCCAAGGAAAAATCAGAGAGGAAATGAAATCACCTGCTGTCCCAATTAGCATTTAAATAGTCCCTATTCGGCAGTGAATTTGGTGTGCTTATTTAGGTTAAAGAGGTGAAGAAAGCGTTTGTTCTTATCTGTGCAGCTGCCGCTGGGTCAAGTTTCTTTTGAAAGGGTGCAGGGATTCGTGGCTATGTCAGAATTGTTGGATCCAAGACCGCTTCCTAATTCTTCATATCACGGGCGTTTTTGGTCTTATCCAGATTCAGAGCAGGATATCCAGGAATTTTTATTGTGCTTTAATTTAAACGAAAAAAAAAAACCCAAAAAGAAAGGCTCAGGATTGTCCCCAGAGAGGCACCCTCATGTGGGTTCCACATACCACATCTCACTTCCAGGAGTAGATCAGATGAAGCCCAGTGCTCTTCTGGGAGTTAATTTCTTCTGGAAACCTGCTTTTCTCCTTTTTCTGCTGTGGTTTCAGAGGGGTGAGGCCAGGATTGCTGTGGACCACCCCTGGGCATGGATGGCTGTGGGCCCTGAGGGAGAAAAATAATTATCACCACTCTGAGGTGACCCGGTGGGGAGGGGAGTTAAACCTCAACCACACACAAGTGTCAGGTCTAGGATTGTCAGGAAAATTAACCCACAAACACCAGAGGTTTATGTCCAAAAAGGAGACAGAGGAGTCCTGTTACTTTATTCGAATAAAGGGAGAGGCCATGGGGCATTCCTCTGGGGTCTCTCAAATTTTTGGAGGGCGCAGCCTCCTTTTTATCCCAATTTCCCATCTGCGTTTCTCTCTCTCTTTCCCAATTGGCTGAGGTACTTGAGAGGTACAGACTTCTCGGAATGCCTAATACCTAAGACTCCCTTCTAATGTATGACCCCCCTTTATTTTTAATTCTCATGGAATTTATGGTTCTTCCCGTTGTTTCTTTCATCTCTCAATATCCAGTTTCATTTATCAGCAGACCTACAGTTTGTTGGTAAAGGCAAACCTCTCTCTTTCCATTCATCAATCAGTGGGATCCTTTCAATTTTTTCTTTTATCTCTCAGTGCTAGTTTTATCTACCAGCAGGCCCACAGCTCGTTTGTAAAGACAAGTGCCTCATTCCTTTCAGGATGAGCAGAAAGCAGAGTCATGAAGAGGGTGGTTCTGTTCCGTGTGTCCGAGCAGTTGTGTGAAGCTTGTGGCACAGTGTTTGAGCCCCTGCCAGGAAACCAAAAGGAGAGATATTCCTCATATTTGAGATATCAAAATTGAGATATTCTCAAACCACAGGAATATCTACCTCTGCCTCTTCCTGCCTGACAGAGGTGGTGTGGGGGGATAGGGAGGTTGTGGGTTGGTGGTTTTGTTTGTGTGTGAGCTACTTCTTACCAGGAAAGTCTAGCAAGGCATCTCAGATCAGGGAGATTTCTGATTCTGTGCTGTTTGGATATTCACTCATTTTCTGCTCTTTGACCTGATTTCACCTGGCCCTGGGTTCAAGGGGGAGGGAAGTTGTTCAACACATGTGGCACGGCAGCTCTCTGACCTCGTGTGAAGCACATCAGGAATCAGCCCAGGCTGTGCCACCCTTGGTCCAGCTCAGAGAACAGGAATGGATCCGCACAGGTTGGTGGCTCTGGGTTTCTCACTTGTACAAGACAGCATTTTTCTTGGTGAAAGGAAATTTTCCGCCATCCTGTCTCTTTTTCCCACTGCTTACGTGCTGTGAGACAGGAAGAGCAAACCCTGGTGTTCTGTAGTTTCTGCCTTGTTTTCAGTGAGACTGAAAACAAAATATTTATGAATATGCTGCTTAGCTTGCTCCTGCAACAGGTTGATGTACACATTTCCCCCAGGAACTGAAGCTGGGGGTCCCTTCACACTGGTCACAGCCAAGTATCAGATGGCAAAAATGCCTGTTTTGTTGCACCTTGAACTGTATTTAAGCTCAAAGGGCAAGATTTTGTAGCTGCTCACAGGACCCTATGCCAACAGATTTGTCTTGTGCACTGCCATTGTCCATAAGGGTGATATAAACGACCTCATTTATTCTCACACCTTTCATTTAATGGATCATATTCTTGTATAAAATACTGGACTATATTTAACACCTCATCTCGATTTAGGAAAAGCAAGACACGCCGCAGAGGTGCACTGGTGTTTTTTTCCTGGCAGCATTGCAGAGCTGGCGTGTGCTACAACCAAACAAAAATCATCTTGGCCAAGACATTAGGAGCAAGTGTTAACTTTATTCTGGCCAAAACTGAATCCCTGGTAATTGCTCAGCATTGTTCCTTACACAAAGAAGCTGGAGAAAAACACCATCACATCTGCTGGGCAAATGGATTGGGGAGCCAGTTAATCTTGGCTTTATTTCTAGGTCTGTGTAGCTGTGTTTCATTCTGCTTCTTCCTCAGCAAGCTTCCCAGGAAAAACCTGCAATGTTCACGTAGGCCCTCGTTATCCTAAACCTGGGGCAGAACAGCAGCCAGGCCAATGTGGTTGCTATACTGTGGCTAATAATCTGAAATTATTGGCTAATCAACCTCAAACTGAAATATACCTAGAAGACAAGTAATAATCTTTATGTTAATTTTAATTAAATTATTGTGCCTCTTCTTTCTTTCAGCTGGCCTGCCTAGCTTATGCTGCTCCCAAATGCGTTAACACTCATGTTCCATGAAAAAAAATGGAAGAGAAAGGCAGAGTGACCCTGCCCACAGCCAAATGTTTGGGAGGATATGTCATGTGTCACTTCTCTTGGCTGTAAAGTATGTCCTTGGTCTGCAGTTCTCGTCCCAGCCTCTGCTGGGTGCATAAAGTCTCAGTCCCTCCTTCTCTGTGTCAGGACTTGTGGTACTATAATTAAAATCTACAACGTAGATGATAATTACATGGTGTTATTAATACTATTTTATCTCCCTCTGGTGCTTACATCCCATTTGAAATTTTCCAAAATCACTTTTATTTTTCTCTCTAAGACCTTCTTCTACAAAGCTGCTGGGAGTGATAATGAGATGAATTCAGAGGCACAGAGATTTTATAGTCATGCATTTTCAATACATGTCTTTTACTATAGTCAATACACAGAGCTTCATTCTATGCACAGCTTCTTTAAAAAGCTCATATTTGGACTCTGTAGAGGGGTTAAGCATCGTTTTCAGAATTTTTAGTGCCGTCTGAGCTTCAGAATAGGTCTAGTTGCTCACAAAGTGTGTAATTCTCCAATGGACGTATTACAAGGCACGTTACCAGCTGGCCTACCCAGCTTTATACGATTCCCAGAGGCCTTAAGGTTTTGTTTCCAAGTTTCTTCCCCCCACCTTGTGTTAATTTCTGCATCCCTATCACTCAGGAAGGGCTGAAAGAGGGACCAGAGGGCCTGGACAGGTTGGAGAGCTGGGCCTGTGTGAACCTCAGGGATCCAACAAAGGGCGAGGTCCCGCAGCTGGGTTGGGGCAATCCCAGATACACCAAAAGGCTGGGCAGAGAAGGGACTGAGAGCAGCCCTGGGAGAAGGACCTGGAGGTGCTGGGTGAGGAAAAACTCCCCGTGAGCTGGCCCTGAGTGCTCCCAGCCCAGAGACCAGCAGAGTCCAGGGCTCGTCCAAAGCACTGAGACCACCAAGGCAAGGAAGGGGATTCTCCCCCTCTACTCGGCCCTTGTGAGACCCCACCTGGAGCTCTGTGCCCAGTCCTGAAGTCCTCAACATAAGAAGGACATGGACATGTTGGAATGAGTCCAGCGGAGGCCACCAAGCTGCTGAGGGGACTGGAGCACCTCCCCTCTGGAGCCGGGCTGGGAGAGCTGGGAATGTTCAGCCTGGAGAAGGGAAGGTTGTGTGGAGACCTCACAGCAACTTCCAGGGCCTAAAGGGGCTGCAGGGAGCTGGAGAGGGACAATTCATCAGGAACTGGAGTGATAGGACAAGGGGGAATGGCTTCAAACTGCCAGAGTGCAAGTTTAGGTTAGATATTGGGAAGGAATTGTTCCCTGGGAGGGTGCTGAGGCCCTGGCACAGGGTGCCCAGAGAAGCTGTGGCTGCCCCTGGATCCCTGGAAGTGTCCAAGGCCAGGTTGGACATTGGGGCTTGGAGCAGCCTGGGACAGTGGAAGGTGTCCCTGCCCATGGCAGGGGGTGGCACTGGGTGGGCTTTAAGGTCTCTTCCAACCCAAACCATTCTGGGATTCTATAAAGTAAGATAAATATGGGCTTTATTCTTTCACAGAACACATTTAACACTTGACTGTTTCTGTGGCAGAAATTAATAACTGAAGCCCCATCCAATGCTTTGATTTAGTTAAGAGCATTAGGAAGCTCTGTGTTTGTAATCTGGGATTATATTGACAATTTTCTTGCCCTGATTCTCTGTTTAGCTCACTGGTGCAATTCCACTGCTTCTTTAGAGATATTTGCAATTTAGTCCACTGGAAAAAAGAAGAACACCAGGATGATTTTTAATAAACTGACCCTCCAAATTTAGTTTGGAATTAATACAAATAGTTTTCCTAGAAGAGAAGCATCCTTTGCTGTGGTAGAAGCATTTTTATATGCTGAATAAGAACTCTTGGCTTAATTTTTTTTTGTGTGCACGTAGAGATCTGAGCATTTCCTGCTACCAGTGAAACAACACTTACATAGGAAGAGAACATTTAGATGCAAAGAAGATCAGCTGCACATTCCCCCAAGAGATAAGCCATAAGCAAACAAATAAAATACCAAAGGGTTTTCAGGAAATATTTTGGTTTGCATCCTACTGCTTTCAACAATCTGAATTGCTACAGACAACAATAGTGCAGTTGTTATATTTCATAATATCAAGGCAGCATTTATGCATGTGTTTGTGAGATTTACACTTGTGTGAAGCCAGACTCATCCCAGAGTGTTGGTAGAAACAACTGCCTTTATAAATTCAAGTGCAGGTTAAGTAACTGTCATCCATCAGTGCTGTAAATAGCACTGCTGGCATCAAGCTGGAGACAAAAAGCCTCCACTTTGGAAGGATAAACTTCTAAATTGAATAGAAAATGAGCCAAATAATCTACAGTGTAGAAGGTTAAGGGTATACAACATTCTTCCTGGAAAAGGAACAATTCTGGGCTTTATATGCAGCCTCATAAATAAGTCTTTAGATCAGTATTTCTTTGAGAATCTATTTGAGACTATGTATTTTGGTGGAAACCAGCAATTTAGGTACCTTTTCCCTCTTTCAGGCAGTCAGGAGTAACATCAGCTTTTGTTTTGAATAGACGGCAATTTGGTCTCTGTGGCACCGAGCACGAGCCAATCCTGAGCATCAGTGACGTCCCAGAAAAAGGCAAGCAGACAGCTTCCAAAGGCTGTAAGAACTCACATTCCCTGCCTCACTATCCAGGTCTTAAAGTTTTTTGTTTGGCTCTGGGTACGGGGTAGAAGGAGGTCATGGCTGCTCACAGCACTGCCAGGGTTCTTTGCCTGCCTGTGCCTCATTTTTCAAATGAGAACTGAGGTGGGTAAGAAACATTCCCTTTGGATTTTAAATCATCTATCACAGTGTGGGTTTGTCTGCACACCCTTCCATTGCCCAGCACTACGGATCAATTTGTAGTTCTGAAACAGAAATTGAAAAAATGGTAATAGAAGGCATTTCAAAGACTTTGAGACTATGAGTTGTAGCACATAATGATGAAGAATTTTAGCAGTTTGTGTTTCCCCTGTGATTCATCTGGGAGTATCCATCAACACTGAATCTATGAATCCTCTGCTCTGTTTTATTTTCTCCAACAGATCTTTATGCTGATTCATTCTTCATAAACTGCATTTTCATGTGTTGATTTATGCACTAAAACACTTCCCCAGATTCAAATTTCTTCCTTATCTCTACAAGAAACATGGTTCAATTCGTTTTCTTTGCAGTCAGGACAAAAAGAGAAGGAAGAAGAACATGATTTTCATGTTGATTTTGAAGCAGGATAAGGTATAGCAAATCCCTAAAATCCAGGCCCAATGAGAGCTCCAGAGACTTTTGAGTTTCATTTTCTTAGGATCCAGAATAGTTAGGTTTTTTTCTTGTACAATTAACTAAAGGGACAGGACCATAATATCAATTGGCTCTTAAGGTTAGGCAAAAAGAACATAAACAGACCTTTTTGCTTCTCTTTTTCATAACTCTTCTCCTTATTGTGTCAAAAAACTCTTTTCCAGGGCAGCCTTCTCCATTTTAAAGGTTAACTACTGTTTCAGCTGTGGGTAAGATACCTTCTTCTCTGAAAGTGAAACAGTCTTTTACCCCATTTACAAAGTATGAATCCATACCTTTTCCTCATGTTGAATTTCAGGCAACATTGGCTTTCATAACAGTCACAAATAAAATGAAAAAGAAAGAAAAAAAAAAAAAGCAAGAATCTTCCAATCAGAGGAATTTTTTGGATTTCATTTGTCTTCTGCCAGTCTAAACTAATGCACCATTTTATCAAACCTGTTACCTGTTTAGATAATAAATGATTCCTATGGGCAGATGTGAACTGGGAAAAAAAGATGCTTTGAGCTTGCCAAACTCTCTACTGGACTGCAGAAGGATTGGATTAGTGTGAGCAGTGCATGTCCAGGGTGTTGGAAACTCCCTTGGTACTGTCAAGGGGAGAAGGAACAGCTTTCCAGTCCCTCTAGGACAGATGACAAACCATGAAACCAACACATTTTGCAGGGAAGAATAAATAATATAAAACAGTGAGAATGGATTATTGTAATTATTTGGATGGACAACTACTTGTGACTCCAAATATGTCACCATCTCATCTGCAGGCTGTAAAGCCAAGTTGTTGTCATCGTTTTCACAGGATCCCAGGCTGGCTGGGGTTGGAAGGGGCCTCTGGAGAGCATCCAGTCCAAGTCCTGCTAAAGCAGGGTCACCAGAGCAGTTGCACGGGATCACACCCAGGCAGGTTTGGAATGTCTCCAGAGCAGGAGAACCAGGCCCCTCTGGGCAGCCTGTCCAGTGCTCTGCCACCCTCAAAGAAAAGAAGTTTTTCCTCGTATTCAGGCGGAAATTCTGTGTTTCAGAATTGCCCTGTGTCCTGTCTCTGGGCACCACTGAAGGGTCTGGCCCCATCCTCTTGACATTCACCTCTGAGATGTTTGCATGCACCTACAGGTACCTACAGGCCGGAACACATCTAAGAAATCAAACCCCAGAAATATAAAAGAGATGCAAAATCTATTTCCTTCTTACTCAGCCTGTATGAAACACCTCCCAAGCATCCCACTCATTTTCCATTTCAGATGTAGTGGAGGCAAGGGTAGGTTTTGTTGGGAATTCTCCCTTTCCTCTCTGCTCCCTGGCACTACTTTCATACGCAGAGCTAGTGAATCACTTGTTTGGGATTCGGTCCTTGTCTTACAGTCCTGTGCAAACTGGTGAGATCTTACAAGATAATTCACCAGTTCCTCATCCTTAGGCGGTTCATACAAACACATTTCAGTTCTGAGGTGCTCGTACTCGGCCTGTGCTTGCTGTTTAACCCTTGTGCCATCTGCAACATGCTCCTGATAAAGAGCATTTCTACTTTATTCTGTGCTGCTTGGGGATTGAGCTGCCTCTGAGACAGCAGGTAAATCAGATTTAGGCATTAGGAGCTGCTGGTTTTGTGCAAATACCTTTGTATGAATATTGGTCCAGCTGAATATGGGGATGGTGAGTTCCTGAATGAATGCTCACCAAGGTGTTGGGGAATTAATCATGAACTATGGGAAAAAAGGCCAACAATGCCACGGGACAAGATACAGAAATAATTCCCTCTTGGATTTCGTCAGAGGAGGAATTGTTCAGTACATGTGTTATAGAGGCTCAATATCAATCAGGCACGCACAAAAGGAAAGCCACATTCCTTCCTCCTGTGTCCCTTTGGTGTTCATGACAGGTGAGAAGTTTGAAATCACTGATGTCGCAGCAGCTGACACAGTAATCTGATTATGAGTACTTATAAAAAAGAAATATATCTGAGTACATCCCAGGTATAGTGTATGTACTTTTTATTAAAATTCATTAATACATTTCCAGATATTTCGTATGCATAATGCAAGAAGACAGTGAAGCTGATACTGATGAATTCTAGTTCTGGAACTAGAATTTCAAATGCCATGAAGCTGATAAGGTGAAAAAGGCATAGAAAGGCAAAAAAAAAAGACTAGGATGTTTCAAAGGAATAGTATATTAGGATAAAAAGAAATCCTACTGATAGTGCTCATTGACTGTAAGGTAAAAAGCAATAATATGGAAAAAAATGCATATGTTCACTAAACCTTTCTGTTTTGACCTTGGGAAAATGTCAGACAATTACAAGCATAAAGTTAATGAAGAAATACTTTCCATTTCATCGAGGGGAAATATGCTTAAAAGGAGGTTATTGCATCTTGGATGTTTTTCTTTCTGATCACCACATGTAGATAATTGAAAATGTTAGGGGGCATAGATGAGGTTTGATTCTGTACTATCAGGCTATTCTGTACTATCAAACTTCCTTTCCCCCAGGGAGGTTGTTCTGTTTATTTTGCTCCCATTGCAATGTTTTTCCCTATTATCATGTTTCTGTACAAAGGTAGATATTTTCAGGAGGCTGCTCAGCCACAATATAACTAATTCCCTCCCTTTTCACCTTGGATAGAAAAATCAACCATAACAAGCATTTAGCAAAAGTTGTGGCAGATTGTCCGTTGTTTTACTGATTTTAATAAGCACTGAAAGTTCTATGACCTGTGCTAGGAAGGAGAATTTTTTCACTTGACAATCTGGGAATAGCACAGTCTTGGATATTACCTGATTCTAGATCTGTCCATATCTGGGTGAATCCTCTTTTTAAAAGTCAATTTTTTTTTTTTCTTGGAAATATTTTCTGTACTTCCTGTTTTGGAACTGCTAGTAGGTAGAAGCTTAACATAAAATGAAACTATTTTCATCTCATCTTGGCCTTATTCAAGCCATGGCCTCGGGTGTTAGAAATCCTCAGGCTTTTAAAGATAGTAGGAGGAGAAAAACACCATCCATTCTCTCAAGGAGATGCTCTGACGACAGCAGAACTTGCAGCTGCTTGGGAAAACATTGGATTCAGGCTCCCACTGGCATTCCAGCCTGTTCAAAGAAGTCCTGTCCTCACCATCCAAGAGTGAAGGTGTCTCATTTAGAAGACATTAAGAGAGAGGAACACAGAAGAGTTCTTTTGTGTTAGAAATGATATGAAGTTCATTTTCCAACAGTGTTCTCCACATAATGCCACAATATTACTCAATAACACTTATGCTTACCAGTAATAATGTTGATTTATAAAACACAATAAATTACTTAAAATGAGGCCTAGCATTGTTAATTTTGCCTGGACTCTATTTTGTGTGTGGTTGACCTTAGGAGACACTTTTGTAGCCAGGAAGAATCCATCAAACTCACAGTAAATCTGTTTATAGGCTGATGCAGTCACTGCAATGGAAGAGATTATATTCCCATTTCAAATCTCCTCACCCTACCATTTTAGAGTACAATGGCATTTTTAAAATTTCCTTCATCTAGATGTTTTATGGAGAGCTTTCCCTACAGCTCCCCATGCCATAGGATTTAAAAGGTATTGAAATGAATACGGTGAAAGAAGCAAGTGTATAATTAATGTACACATTTGGAAAAAAAGCTATGGCTTGAAACTCAGCAGAGACATTGGCAGCCCTTGTTGGCCTCTGCCCTAGGATTCTTTTCAGATCCTCTTGCAATTTAGGCTTCTTTGAAGAGAAAAAAATCGTCCAAAACTTGTATGATACTTTACAGTCTTTCCTGTCACAACACTAATGGTTTCCTGAGATTAAACATCCCTCTCAACATCATTAATAAAAGAAATAGTGTTGAAACGACAACTGTATTTTAAGCTTTGCTTCTGCTCATCCCACACTGACTCTCTGGCTGGTCATTCTTCAACCTAGCATTCCCAGCAGAACCACTGGCAGGAGTTCTGACTATAGGCTGTGGTCCTCCTGGTCAGGATCAGCACTGCTGGGCTCCAGGGCTCCCTTGGCCGTGGGGTCAGATTTGTGGCAGCACAGCAAATCCATGGCTCTGAGAGACGGAAGATGGGGAGAATGCTGCCCACGGCCCCTGGCACTACTTATGATAATAACATGATGCCATTATAGGCTTCATCCTAGGAGCCAGGCTGACTGATTTCCTCTCTCCTGCACAAGCTTGGGAACTCTGAGCCATCTCCACAACAGGCTTTGCCTGGAGCACTAAAGAACTCCATCCAGTGAAGATCATATTGTTTGGGCTGGAATTAGATGGGCGGCACAGGGAGTCCCACCTGCTACTCACGCCTTGAGAGCACCATGGAAGCTGCTGGTCTTGGCTCTCACACAGCAGAACAAGAGGAGGAGCAGGAAAGAGCAAGCTTCTCACAAGTCCAGTGTTTGTTCTCAGTGGAAAATTGGTTTTCTTGACCAGCAGCCAGCATCGATGCCATGCTATTCCATGGGAGGTGTTCTCCTGATGGATGGGACCCAGTGACTTTGGAAAGCAACATTTTCTCTGCTCAGAGCAAGATTATTAACTCCACCAAGCCTGCTGGTCTGCCTCTGGCCATGGGCAGGAGCATGATTTCTGAAGGGGAATATTGCACACTGGGCATGAAACAAAACGTTTGGGGCTGGGGAGTTCGTGTTAGAGACACTACAAGAGAAACAGGTAAAGAAAGGGGTGACAAGAAAGGGGAAAAGCAAATAGGATTTGCACATCTTGCAAAGTGAAATTAAGATTAAAAAGGGAAATTGTATGGATAGGTATATAGACATATTTATGTGTCATATAAAAGGAAGATAAGGATATGATTTTAGTTAGAGTGGCATTGCTAAAAACGGAAATCGGCTCTAATTTTAGGAGCTACAGGTGACCCAGAAAGCATTCGTGAAAACCTCCTCACTCAACATGATAGAAATAATTCACCACAACCCTTCACCCTGAACTCCATCCCAGCTTTTACCCTGCTCCTACACTTTACTCTCATGAATCCAGTTCCTTCTGAAGTCTGAAATATTTCCTCAGCCCTGGAAGCTGCTCATCACTTCTTGCTTGTCCAAATCCAGGTGTATCCCTCCTCCTGCAGACAGGCAGACACTTTTAGTGTCCTGCATCCCTATTTTATCCTCAGAGATGAACCTTCTTCTTGTCTCTCACAGAGGGTTTAGGTCTTCATCTCTCCATATTCCAAAATACTTCATTTAAGAAGGACCTCAGCAAAATAGAAAAGCTGTTTTCTAAAATCTCTTAAAAGCTTCAGCTCACTCTATCGCAGAATTATAAAACTGTCATCTTTTTAAAAGGCTTCCATCTTCCATATTCTACTCCCCCAGATTCCTCAGCAGTGAATTTCAAAGGATGGTTACTTGCTGCACTAATAAATGTTTCCATTGATACATTCTGAACCGAAAAAGAATGACAAAACTTGTACAAAAGCATTTGCCTACTTCCTCTCTAAACATACAGCAAAAAAAAAAAAAAATCCTTCTGTAGCAAAAACTGTGGAAGGAACCCAAATTTGTTTAAGCCAAGCAAGTTTCTCTCAGTGCCAGAATAACCCAGTCCCTGGATTCAGTAAATAAAGAATTTGTAGTAGGTCAGGTGGAACCTCAACTTGGAAATTCTGCTGAATTTGTTATGGATGAGGCCGTTGTTTCCAATTTAACTCTTCCAAGAAAGGATTTGCTGCTTGTGGAGCAGGGCTGTAAGACATCATGCCTGAGCCCACTGTGCACAGAGAGACACCAAGGAGGGCGATGGGCTCAGCCCACGGTTAAGAGGGGATTCAAACAAGAGCCGTAATTACTTGCACAAAATGTGTCCAATATTTAGAAATTTTTTCAGTTGCCCAGCATGCATTAAGGGCTCTAAAAATTGGAAACTGGAATGGGCAATGTCCAAACTGAAAACAAAATGCGCTCTCTGTGGTTAAACACCACAACAGATTGTCAAGGATTTCTGAGAAACCCTCAGAATTTAAGTCAAGATGAGATGTTTTCCTGGGGGACAGTTTCTTCTCGGCCCAAAGGTGTGATGTGGGCAGCAAGAGGCATTTGGTGAGATTCCTCTGACTGCACTAAAAACGGGGCAGGTTGAGGGGGTTAGGGTGGTCTCTGTCCTTAAACATTGATAACGAAAATCAAGGGTGGCAGCAAACTGTCTTTTATAAGAATTGTATCTTTTCTGTTTATGTTGGAACCTCAGCTCAGATAGCGAGCTTAGAACAAAAGGTTTCCTCAAGGTATAAAATGAATATTTTACATCATAAAACTTGTAATATTTTCTTGGTGTCAAAGCAAGTCTGTCTTGATCTTTTCTGTTCAGGAACTACAGTTAGCCAATATTTTCTGATGTATTCAAATGAAAAATATGACCAGAAAGCAGAGAATTTAAACAACAAAAAATGGAAGTTTTTTTTTCTAATTGATTTATTTTTTGGTGGTTTGTTTGTTTTTCACTTGAAAATTACATTTACAGTGCAGGGTAATTCACTGTTTTTAGTGTCTGCATTAATGTGATCAATATACACAACGAGGATTTTTTCACTTTACAGGTAAAAAATATTTGCGTGTAAATTTTTTCATTTCTCTCTACTCATATACAGTAGCTCCATAAAAGCTGCAAACAGAAGTTATTGGTTTTGTAGTTTCCTAAAAGGAAAGGAAAGTTGGAGAGAAAGCTTTAAAACCTGACAACCAAGTTGGAAAATCCCTTACAAGAAAGCAATTGCCAAATAGTAATTTAGGCACACTGGTGATGTGTAGAGTCTTGAAGAACTATGGACATCTGTTTAACCTCATGCCCTTGACTGGTAAATTGCATTAAATTTCAGTTAAGTTACAGAAATCTCTTCCTACCATCACTCTTCACATTTGTTTTTGATTAAAAAATGGCATCTGCCAGAAAGTGTCTGAGAGGAAAGGCAGTTTGGATACAGGAGGGAAAGAGGAGGATGCTGGAAAGCAGAAGAGCTGTACAAAAATGTATTTATCTGGGTTCTACCAATAACTGTGGACTTAAAAGTATTAAAAACAAATCCTAGAGTTGAGTCAGTGTTACACAGCTCTGGTCATTCAGCCCCTGGCAACCCTTTGTTTCAGGCATCCCTCAAATATTCTTTTTTTGCTGCATCTTTGATTTCTGCGTTATTTTGTACGTGAACTGTTGCTCTCTGTTTACCTGGGACCTTCAGCAGGATCTTTCAAGCTCGCTGAGCTCTTTGCTTTTCTACAGTCTTGTCTAAGAAGAATCCTAATTGCTGTGGCTGTACAAAAGACTCAAAAAAGCAGTGGCTGAAGCAGAGTCCTCAGGTCGCTTGCACTTAATTCCTGGAGTCTGTAACCAGAACAGCCATTGCTGTGTCTGGGAAAAGCCACGTTACTGCCAAGGCTGTCTGTCTTGTCTAGATTTTGAGGACAATGAGTCCTTCTCACTAATAGCTCTATCTGCCATCTTAATTGGCAAGCAAATGAATAAAAGATGTGTTTATTGCTGTACAATGAGCTTGTTTGTTTTCCCTGCTCTCATTGATTTGTTTTGGAGAGGGGAAGGGGACAAGTCTTTGAATTCACTTGTATCGCTTCTAAAATTGAGAAGTCATCACTTTTTAGGAATCAGTCTTTCTGTCTGTGTGTTTTCTCACAATGGAGGCCAGAAGCACAGAAAACTGGAATTACTGCAGGAAGGTCAAATGTGGTGTGACAGGGTTTCTCCAAGTTATTCAATTTATCCAGTTCTGTACCTAAGTGATTTAACATCAAAAGGCAAAGAACATGGACTCTTTCTTGTCACGATTTAAAAATTTACCTCGTTCTAACAAAAATACTGGTTGCATCTGGTCCAAATTTGGGGAAACCATTGCTTTCTTTTCTGTTTCTACCAAATGTGGCTGTTTTTAGAGCTAAATTCACATCAGAGGCCACACGAAACCAACAGGAGCAGCAGCAACCTAAGTGGCTCAGTTTTTCTTTATTTCTTTCCCAACAATTATTTTATTATGGAGCACTGTCTCCACTCCTAATAAATAACCCTCGTTGCTTGTCCTGTCCCTAACACATGACAAAATATCACTGTCAAGGCCTGTTGTAATTCCCAGCGAGTCGCCCCCAGCTACGCAGCAGAGCAGAGTCGCTTGCAAATGAAGGACATTTGTCTGAATGACACATTTCTGAGTGAGAACTGCTTTGTTTTTCTGCAGAGAGTTTGGCCGCTGGAAGGTAAACAATCTCGCTGTGGAAAGAAGGAATTTCCTCGGCTCCCCGCTGCCGCTCGCCCCCGAGTTCTTCCGTAACATCAGGCTGCTGGGACGGCGCCCGACCCTTCAGCAGATCACAGAAAACCTGATCAAGAAATATGGGACACATTTCCTGCTCTCAGCTACCCTGGGAGGTAGGGTGAATTCTTGGAAATATTGGGGATGGGCTAAAAGTGCTAGTTCACAGCTGTTTCTCTGTAGAGCTGATCCTGCTCCAAGCCGCTGGGATGGGCGACTCTCTCTGCGGATCAGGTTTTGCCTACAAGTCTTGTGACTCCTTCTTCCCTTTATTGGTGCTGTGTGCACATTTTTTATGCCCAAAAAGAGAAGAAATCGAGTTGCTAAGATTGAGGTGCTCTACCAGCTGTGCTGCTCCTTGTCTTTTGGGGACCTTTCTCTGCACTGAGGTCGTTAAGGAGAGTGACATTTATTTTCTGTAGCAATTTACACAACACCGGGTTACAGAAGTATCTGGGTCCGTTGCAGTCCCGCAGAAACGGAGCCAGAAAACCAGTGACAAGCATTTCCAACAAATCTTTTAATTTATGAGACTTTTAAACTACTTTGTCCGTTGGAAAATCCCCATATTGCCACTCTGCCCTTTTTAGAATTAGTCTTCACTTAACCAGTGGGACTGCATTTTCAAAATGGGATGATGAGGCTTTGCCATGTGGTTCCCATTAACTTAATGGGATCTGCACCTCTCAGTCCCCACAGACTAATCTGGAAAGGGTAGCCCCATGGATAATTGGGATCCAGTCACCAGATGGATTGAAGAAATCCAGTGAAGAGGCCTAATGTTCGAAGGAGAGCATAAATTGTTCCGAATGAAAGATAATTAGTACCTGTGATTACCCATCCAGGCATTACAAAGTGAACTGACATTTCAGAAATGCAGCTCTATCCCACCGTGGGTGATAATATTAAAGATAATTCTGGTGATTGAGTGTCCTTCCAGCAGGACAGGCTTGTCGAAATCCTTTATTCACCTGAGGAATGGTTCTCTTTAATACATTTCATAACTGAATCCTAACCATTTGTAAAGGAAATGAGAGCCTTCCCAGTCTCTCTTGGCTGATAGCTGAGATCTGTAACAACCCAAATGGCTCACAGAGGCTTCCTTTTGAAGGAGACCATCCTAGAAACGAGAGGAATTTCTGTCTTGCTGTAGTTATTTTAAGAAATGAAGTGTTAATTTCTATCATTATTTTGGGAACTAGTACCTCTATGGCATAACTATTAGAATTTTAAGAATGACTTACGTGTGTTGACCAGCAATTTGTAACAAAAATCCCAGAATTTCTTTTAATTACTTGGAATACTTTTGCATGCAAATATACAACATTTATAAATGACTGATTTCTTGAGTACAGAACACATGGCACATTTGAATAGAAAAACTAAATGCTGAAGAGAAAGGAAATATTTCTTAAAATACAAAGCATAATAATTAAAGCTTTGGCTGCAGCTTTGTATCCCACTGCAAGGATTATCCGATGGTAAAAATTATTTTTCAGCATTGCTACCTACCTGCTAATTATTAACTAATGTGAGTGGCAGTACCTCCTCAGCCTTGTGATGAAATTCATTGTCGAGGTGAAATTGGATCTTTCCATTCCAAGCAGCAGTTTCACACTGATCATGAAAGAGCCACGGAGCTGACACCTTTCAGGAGGTCTGGACCTGAGTAAAACTAAAACTTAGTGGCATTTTCTTTGAAGACATTTGAAAATTCCAGCTTGGACGTTCAATATTCTCCCCGAAGCCTCAGCATTTGCTGCAGGGAAGCTGAGGTAGGGTACCCTTTCCTCACCTCACAAAAGCTCTAAAACCCAGTAGCTGCCACAGCCTTGCACAAATTTTCACTCAGAGGGAGACAGTGGTGACTTCTGGGCTCTGACACTGCTTAATGAAGTCAAAGGGAGTTTTTGTATTAACTTGGGGTTTGATTTACATCCCTAGTCTCAATTTTTAGGCGTGATTTAAGGCACACCTGCTGCCTTCCATTATCACTGGATGGGTGCTGAATACTTTGGGAAATTGGTTCAATTACAATAATTACAGGGAATTAGTAATTTCTAAGAAAGCTTTGATGAGGTAGCTAATAAACCCATACTTTCCTGAATGTGTTAGCTCTCATTTTTGGGCTGGATTGAATGGGGATTCCCACAGATGCTTGTCCACATTTTATTAGCATGCAATTAGATTTTTTTTTTATTATTTTAATAATGTATTAGTACTTTCCCTTTAATTACAAGTTGTTTTATTGTGAAAGCTTGTCACTTATGCAGCTCGTTAAAAGCAGAAGACCAAACGGAGTGTGCACAGTACTTTTATTTAATGAATCCCCAATCATCTGTATTCATGGACAGAAAGGAAAACTTGGCAAATGAGCGATGCTGTGATAAGATTTGTGTGCCTCTGTGACCATTTGGTTTCCATAAAGATCCCTTTTTGAGCATAAAGGGAACTCTTGCACATGGTTGTTTGTGATACATTCCCCAGTCTTTATTCACAAACACAGAAATACACTCCTCAAGGGCATTCAGAAATGAGAACCCGGGGAAAAAAGTTCTGTTTTTCTTGCTGCCACGAGATAATGTGGAAAGTGACATTTCTCACTGCTTTTATTTCTTGTGGAAATTTTATCTCCTTGTGACACGAGCCCAAAGTCCATACTGAGCAGCTCCGAGCTGCATGGTGGAAGGGCGCTGTGTGACCCAGCAGATGGAGCAGTCAGAGTTACTTTCCCTCCTTTTGTTTTGCATTTATGCTTTCCTCTTTTGCCTGAGCACAGAATCATGCAGTGACGGCCCGGTTTGCTGGAAATCCACTTTAATGGCTTGCAAAAAACAGCGCTGCAGAGCTGGGGGGTGTTGGGAAGCCTGGGGTACCACTGTGGGGTAAAACCAAATCCCTCCTGGTTAAAGACATTCAGTTTAACGCTGTTCCTACAGAAAAGGCCATCTAGCAAAGCCACGGAGTTGGTGATGAGGATAATTAGCACGCCACAATGAGATGACAGGCTCTTGTTCCAGCCATTTGGGTGAGGCCAGGCTGATTTGGGTGCTTTGCAAGACGGAGGTAGCGGGCTTTGCAAGCAAGTCCTCTTTGCACCTGGAAACACGGCAACTGCTCTGAATAAACCAGGACAATGCCAAAGCTTCTCATGAGAAGAGAACTTCGTTAGGCAGCTGGCTAAATGGTCATCCGAAATGTTCCAGGCCAATTTATTCTTTGCTGCTCTTGTCAGTCATCTTTGCCCAAGGTGTTCATTACCAGGCCATCAACCCGTTCAGCTCTCTGGGTGGGGAAGTAGCCCTTGATGTTGTTGAAGGAAGGAAAAGAGGTGGTTTTGACTTTGAAACAGGCAGTCCTAACAGGTGTGGGCAGACCAGCTTGACCCCAGCCTCTCTCTCGCTGCTTACAGCCCCACAAGTGTGATGGTTGCACCTTGAGTGCTCCACGAGTGCCAGCTTTGCTGTCCCTCATCAATATTCCCCTGGAGCTGCGCATTACCCTGCCCGCGGAGATGGGGGAAACTGTTGGGTGGTGTAAAACAGTGAATCCCAATGAATTCCGAAGGATTTATTAGCACTTACGCTAACTGCTGGTACGACCTTTGCTTTCCATAACACTCTCTCAAAGGTAAGATACAAACTACTGGCAGATGAGGGAAGGAAAGTCTCAAATGACTGATGTGGGAAGAAAACTTGAAAATTTTGCATCAGTCACAACCTCCCCCTGCCCCCGCTCCGGGTATGTAAATTCCCCAGTATTTAAGATTATGGAAGGTAAGGGGAGGGGAAAAAAAAAGCACAAAATATATTAACTTTCTTTCCTCTCCTGTCTACTTAATGAAGAAAAAATTTAAATCCTTAAACAGATGGTTTGTATAGAATTAACGTGCACTGTTATTCACTTGAACCATGGAAACGATTCCACAGCTGGCCTGACATTAATTTATATAGTTTTTGAGCCTGTGCATTTCCATCAGCATCTGCTTAAGTTTGGGAAAATGACCTGATAAAACCCTAATGGTACCTTTGGTGATGCAGACAGGAATAGATTTTCCCACTAGCTAGTAGTAGCTGGTGTATTTATTTAGGTGCAGTTATTTAGGTAGTGGCTGAGGTATTTTATTTAATCAGGAACCTTTGAGGAGTTTGCAGGCCAAAGACCTTTAGTCCTGTAAAAGATACATTCATGTGGATGAAGAGAGAGCTCTGAGCAGGTATCTGTGGGTTATGTTGCCCTTTCATTCCTGTTTCTTTCTAACATGAAGTGATGGGAACTGCTTGGATCACTGCTTTTTCCTACCCCTTCCCAGTCTACAGATGAAAATATAAAACATCAAGCCCTATAAACCCTTCATTATTCCAAAGATGTGGGTACAGGCAAACAATCTCCCAATAACTGAGGCAGAATATAGCACCAAGTATTTAAATCATGTGAATATGTATTGTTATGTATAACAAAATATATTTACCCCTTCAATAGATGGTTATATTTAGGTACGGTTGTTAGAGCATTATTCCAATTCCACCATGTTGACGGAGATTTGCATTTTTAATTTAAATAATTCCTGAATATGTTCTTAAGGTGAACACAAAATTAATTTCTAACTTCCGAATGCCACTTACAAACTGTCACTTAAGAGCCTTACATCTAAATAGCCACACCTATTTTATTTCATTTTTTTTTTTAAAGCAGCGTACGTTTCTTAACTCAGGAGCTAGTTTAACTTATAAATTGTGGACAATATGTTCCTATAAACCTAGCAAGAATTAAAAACTGTGGCTAAGTTATAAACTTGCATATTCCAGGGCTGGTGGGGACATTGCTGGGTACTGTGCCAAGGTCAGTGAAGGGTGTGAACATCAGCCCCCTGCCCATGCAGTGACTCTGTCAGTGGCAGCCTCCACGTGGCAATAAAACATCCCTGGAGTGACTCTTGCTAGTTTCTTGAACCACCCATTGGGCTACGAGGAGGCATTGTTTTGTGTTTTCTGAGTGTTTTCATGTTATTTCCTTTAAACCTGAGAAAGTGAAGCTGACTCTCCCTTGAATTTTGGGGAAGGAGAGCGAATGCTGCTTTCAGAGCTTGTGAAAAGCACAGCTGGGAGGATTTGATGCTGAATAATTGCGTTTTCTGAGTGTTCGCTGTCGTTACTTCTTTTCAGTTCTTAAAATTCATAACCTTGAATAGTTTTCTAAATGACATTTGTTTTCAGCTGGTGCTTGGATGTCTTCTTAGCCTGTTTTATGGTGGCAGACAGTAACCAGCGAAAAACAAGATTCGCCCATGTTTTCATTGTGGCAAAAGAGTCTCTTTGGGCATGTTTTTTTTATTTTTTTCTACAAATGAACTTAAAACTCAAATTGTCTTCCCCAAATCAGGGTTGGTGGTGTTTCTTCCCAAACCCTGGAGTTCTGGGTGCCAAAGTCCTGCAGGGACATGGGTGCCTAAGCACCACTGTACGGGAGAACCCACTTTTTCTAGCAAGAGCTCAGTCAGCTCTGACAGGTGAAAAACTCTGTGCAAGGTTCTTTTCCTGAGATGTTCTCATCAAAGTAAAACAGCACAACACAGAACCTTGTCCTTTTTCGAGGTTTGTTTGTTTGTTTTTGAAATGCGAGTTTTTATGGCAGTTCTGCTGTCTGCTCCTGAAGAGCAGGGAATGGGAAAATGCATGAGATTTTTTGGTGATGTGAACAAAATTCAACAAACACTGTTTTAAGAATCAAACTTAGCAGAGTTCCGTTGAAGTAGAAGGAGCCCCACCATCTTTACTAATGACTAATACAGATCGGTCAAAAGTGTTTACATGAGAACAAGGTGCTGTGGGTGCTCTGTGGGCTAGAGAAGGTTTCCTACGGAGTCAGGCTGAGAGAGCTGGGGTTGTTCAGCCTGGAGAACAGAAGGCTCCAGGGAGACCTTATTGCGACATTCCAGAAAAGGGGGCTTATAAAAATGAGGAAGAGTGACTTTTTACATGGGCAGATAGTGATAGGACAAAGGAAAAGGGTTTTGAATTAAAAGAGAAGAAACATAGATCAGATGTTAGGAAGATCTCAATATCACCCTCAGCTCCCTGGGAGGGTGGGGAGGCCCTGGCACAGGGTGCCCAGAGAAGCTGTGGCTGCCCCTGGATCCCTGGAAGTGTCCAAGGCCAGCTTGGACGGGGCTTGGAGCAACCTGGGCTAGTGGAAGGGGTTCCTGCCCATGGCATGGATAGACCTGGATGATCTTTAAAGGTCCCTTCCTACCCAAACCATTCTATGAATCTATGATTCTGTGATAATGAAACACAAAGAACCTCAAAAAAAAAATTTTTTTTAAGTATTTTCCAGAGATTTTCTGTAGCTTTAAGTCCTTGTTTTCTTTGCCCTTACAATTCATTATCTTTTCAGTGGAAAGGTGGTTGACCTTGCAAAAGCCACTTTAATCTAAATAAACTAGCTGAGACCTCTGGAAAAGGGGAAAACACGGAGAGAAAGCTCCTAGTGAAATTTTGCACCTTATTTGTGCAGCCTGGACTGGTCGCTGGCACAATATTTACCCTCTGAGTTCTGACGTTGTCTTCTCTGATACCACAGAACCACAGAATGGGCTGGGCTGGAAGGCCAGTCCTTGCACTGGGTTGCTCCAAGCCCTGTCCGACCTGGCCTTGGACACTTCCAGGGATCCAGGGGCAGCCACAGCTTCTCTGGGCACCCTGTGCCAGGGCCTCCCCACCCTCACAGGGAGGAATTTCTTCCCAATATCTGCTCTGAACCATGTCTTTGCAGCTCCACAGATAGCTGCACAAAGCCCACGGCCCCTGGCTCAAATCTCAGCCCACTCCATTGCTTTTCATTCCAGAAACATCTTCCATCCTGGCTGGAGTCACATGGCAGGTTGTGATGAGTCAGGTTTACTGCATGGACACAGCTGAGTGCCAGCAAAGCTGGAACCTAGAGCAGGTTCTGATGTCATATTTCTTTCAGAGGACAGGTCATTGGAGTTTGCTGTGCTTTCCCAGTTCCCTCCTCCCAGCAGTTGTGGACCTTTGTCTACTTATTACAGCAGAAAGATAAAATATTTGGGTGGGGAAATCCTGGTGCTTACGGAGGCTGCCTTAATTCCCCCTTCTTTGGAGCTTCAGGCAATTAATCCCCACATTGATGATTTCAAAATAATGACCCATTAGGAAAGTGTAGGAGGAGAAGGGTGGATGTTGTGGTGGAAGCTGAGGTAAGCTCCAGCTGGAACAGCCACCTGTCCCTTCCAGAACAAAAAGAACGTCCTGGACAAGCCCTGCAGGTCTAATTAGATAAAAAAAGCTCCTGTGCAATGCCAGTTTTGCCTGTGTAAGGTCCAAAGGGCTTGACTGCCCTCTGAATTTCTGAGGTGTTGGGAAACGCGTAGCGTACGTTGGGGGAAAAGGAATGTGCTCCCGTTACCCAAAGACAAATTCTGCCAGCCAGAATTTGCCAGCAGATGTGATCTCCTGCACGGAGGCGCACGTTCCTCACCTAGCATCGCTCACCGCCAAGATTAGCTCCCTTTCAAGATGATGTCATGTTTCCACCCTAGATTTTATCCTCCTACAGCTATTACTTCTTGGCACGTAAGCCCATCTGAAGCTGGCATCCCATCCTCTGCACGGGCACGGCGCCACGGCAGCAGATGGGTGAGCAGTGGAAGTAGCACAAGTGGCAAGTCAGACCTTAGCAGGGTAAGTTCCTTTCCAGGAACTAGGAAAAGGCACTCAGGGGGGTCGTTCAGCACCTAAAATCCAGGTATAATGACATTATTAACCAATCGTTGAGCTAAGTGCTGAAGAATGCTGGTTACCAAACACAGGCTCAGAGTCAGGAAAGTGCTTTTTTGGTTGTTTGGACATAAATTGCACAGAAGAAAATACTGGGTCCAGAAATTACTTTTCCAATTTGTTTTATGGTGTAAATAGTTTTGCCTAAACACTTTACTAAATGAATGAATTCTTGCTTAGCCTGAAAGACAGGAAAATACATCCATGAACTAGACAATAAATGTGGAAAATTTGACAGTATCAGTAGGTCTGTTCTGGAAATGGTCCTAAGAACTCACTCAGTTAAGCAAGTCAGATTTTTGGTTTTCAATAATCTCACAGAAATTAAAATTTCTGGATTCAACAGTATTTATCCACGTCTCTACAAAGAGACAGGAAGTGAGAAATCCACAACACAAGGTGCCGGAGCTCCTATTTTCTTTAGGAAAAACATCGACTTTCTGAAACTCCCCACACTTCTCAGCTGTAGAAATTTGGTTTAAGGCAACTGTTCTGTCAGATTCCAGGCACTGCTGAATTGATTAGAAAGCACATGGTTGCTCATAAGAAGGTGGAACAAGGTACCTTTCTTCTGAAATCAGCTATGGTAGGTGTTTTAAGAGAAGGAAACAAACAAACCTCTCAAGTACTACACTGGTTTCTTTTTCTTTTATGCTAACATTGAACATTATAGAGTGAATGTATTAAGTGACCTTGGAAATAAACATATTTCGTGTGGGCTTCAAGTTGAACGTCCACAAAACCTCTCTGTGCTGCCGGACATTGCTGATGCCTACTGGGGCTTCTGTCTCCCTGCTCAGGAGAGGAGTCACTCACGATTTTTGTGGACAAAAGGAAGCTGAGCAAGAGGTCGGAAGGAAGCGACCCCAGCACCAACAGCTCTGCGGTGACTCTGGAGACCCTGCACCAGCTGGCAGCCTCCTACTTCATCGACAGGGACAGCACCCTGCGCCGGCTGCACCACATCCAGATCGCCTCCACTGCCATCAAGGTAGGGACAGTTTTATTGTCTTTTTTACCCGAGTCAAAGTGTTCAATTTATAATGAAGATGCTAGCTGGGATGAGGACCTAAAGATGTACCAGAGATGTTAGTGATGAATGATACATAATTTGACTGATACAGAAGCGCTTATAGAAGTGTTTAGTTATTGATACAACCTCATGCACATGTGTGATCAGAAACTCCATTTATATCTTATATTTCTCATACTTCTTTCTTTTTCTTCTCTTCTTTTTTTTTTTTTTTAATATAGTTATTGTACTCCTATGCCTGAATTTTTTTTATATTTAAATGGCCTTTGGAACACTGTGGAACTCTTGCCTCTACAGTTTTATGGAGGTGTACTATTTTGTGTTAGGATCTAGTTTTAGCACAGTTTTTCAGTCAAAGCACCCTTTGTGCTGACTGCTGCAGGTCACTCCTAGCACTGGAGGATGCTTGGCCAAGATCAGTGCCCCAGGTAGGACATAAAACAACAGCTGTCCTCCTGAGGAGACCTCTAGTCTTGTGTTACTCATTTGAAATATCCTCTCCCAGCTCATTTCCAGCACTGAAGGGCAAATAAAATTATAACTTGCAGTTGAATGTGCAGTAACTATGAAGCTCTTAATGCAAGATGTGATTTAGGATCCTTTCTGCTCATTGGATCTTTCCACTGGCAACCAAGATCTTCAATAAAGACACCTGAAACCAGATGCAATTCCCACCTGCCTTAGCTGTTACTCAAGTAAATACAAATTTACTTCCTTGGAAGTGCCTTTACTGGGAGGAGGATCAAACCAGGATTTGTGGCTCCACAGCACGTGTTCCGTTTGGCTGCTGGTCTGTGGAGGATATTCCCACATTCCCATCCATCCCGGAATGGTGGCATGGCAGGTCAGCCCAGCTCAAGGCTGGTCACCTGCTGGTGCCAGATGGTGTTTGGCTCTCCAGGCAGCACAGCTGAGAGAGCAGCAGAACAAACCCAGGGTGTGATTGAGGCTGCCCATCTCATCACCCAGTCTTGGAGGAAGGACTGCATTGGGAGGTTGTGGCAAGGTGGGATTGGATTCTTCTCCCAACCAGCTGGTGATAGACAAGGGGAAATGGCCTCAAGTTGTTCCAGGGTAGGTTCAGGATGGATTTTGGGAAAACTTTCTTCACTTAAAGAGTGAATGCCTCACCTTGGAAGGGGCTCTCCAGGGCAGTGGTGGAGTCCCCGTCCTTGGAGGTGTTCAAGAAGTGAATGGATGAGATGTGGGTTAGTTGACAGAGTGGTTTGAAGGCTGGTGTTCTTGGAGGTCTTTTCAACCTTAATGGTTCAATCAATTCCATGATTCTTGCTGCAGACCACGGTGTCACTCACCCCTCTGATCTGACTTACCTTCACAACCTGACTGTTTACAGAAACCTTTAAAGCCAGGCTCCTTCCACATGCAAAAATTCCTTCTGTGTGAAGAAAATTGATGACTGCAACCAGTGGTAATTCAAGTGACAGAACATAGAAATGCAGAGACAAAACACTGCCTGAAAGAAATTTGCCCTTTCTAGTCACTGAAATATTTTTAAGAAAATTTGTCATGATGCAAAATTCAACCCTGCCCACCCACAATTTACAGAATGAACCTTTCTGTACATCCAAATATTTCTACAAACACTACAAATGAAAGATTTCTCTCCAGCCCCCTGCTGAGGTGGATGCAAACCAAGTGTTAGTCCACCAGCAAATCTGATTTGGTTAATTGGCGGCAGGAGCCTCCAGGAAATGGTTCTCACATCAGATGCACCAGTGCTGATAAATGAAAACCTGGCTTCTTCCACCACTTTCATTGAGAGCCCAGGAACATTTGCATGACAAATTTCCACTGTCAGAACACTTAATTGAACAAAAAACCTGTTTCTGTTGAAAAGCAGGAGCACAAAAACAGCCAAGGAAGGCATTTTTTTTTTTGTTCTATACGAGCAGGTTTTTGAGAGACTGCTGTTTTTAAATTGGAAAACCATCAAGTTTGAGATCCAGGGTGCAAGTAGCACATTTGGAGATTATTCATTAAAATATATATACTGACATCTGAGTTAGACTGCTTCCCACACAGCTGCTGAACCAGATCTCTGTGTCCCAGCCTGCGGGTTGATTTGGGAGAAGTGACGCCCTGAAGGACCTGGGTGACCATCAGACCCTCCCCTCCTGTGCTGCTGCAGGCAGGAGTGACCCCAGTGCTTGTCACACCATAGACCCCTGGGCAGTTTTTAAGTCCCAGTATCACCAAAACTGCGGGAAAAAAACCAAAAACTCTCCAACATCATTTTTAGTGTTAGAGAATTAAGGCATTACTTTTTTCTGGACAGGATGTTGTTCTGGCCAGGATGTGCAACAGAAATAATTTCATCCACACATTGCTTGGGCTGTGCAGGGAAAATCATTCCATCACACACGCTTCTTTACTAGATTTTTTTCACATACTTATACAGACAAAACCCAGAAAAATCCATTGGTTCGATGTTCATTGGTCCCAAATTATAACAATTCTTACATCTTACACCTTCTGTGCTACTCCTGGTCTGTAGATGTTAAGCTCATCAGGCCTCACCCAGGAAACAGAGTCTTTTGAAAAGAAATTTTTATTCCTTTCCCCTGGACAAAGACGAACGAGCCCCTGACCAAAGTTAGTTAAAAATTTTAAAAGTTGCCTCATTTCCAACACCAGCACCTCCCATGTCTGGTTTGCTCACCACTGCTCTTCTCAAAGCTTTCCCCTGCATGAGAGATTTGCCAAAGGAGCCCAAGAAAAGGTCTGGCAGCTTGGCAGAAATCCCTTTTGACCAGCATCAAAGAAACCCAAGATAAAGGTATTGCAACAGGTTGAGAAATCCCTAAAATTCTAAAGTAGTAGAAGTTTTCCCAGGGATACATAATCATTTTTTGATTGCTGACTAGTTAGCATCAACAAAAAAAAAAAAAAAAATGTTCAGGACCTAGATAGTATCTGATACTATAATTTTTGATTAATTTTGGGTGGCTTTTTCATATGCAGTACTCTAGACTCTACAATATTAACAGAGTTGTTTATACTTTAGGAAGAGAGAGCTGAGAGTATCAAAAATGTTTCACATAACCCATGCTCTTAGCACGAAGAACACACCCACCGTGTTGGGAATGCACACCTGAATAAACGATTCAAACCAAAATATTATATTATTAAAATACAGAAAAGATTTAAACAGAAAAGACTTAAAACACAAATCAAAAGCCCCAACATTTGCTGTTAAATCAGAGCACTCTAGTGCACAAGTGAAATCTCCCACTCCAGTTCCTGGAGTTTGGGACTTGGAAATGAACAGGAATAATTTGCTTGGCTATTTGACTTACTGTTCCTCACATTTCCTCTGAGGATGGGCAATCTGAAACTGCAGCAGGAGTTAGAAGAAAATAGCACAACTGCTTGCACACCAACATGTTTTCTGATTGAAGTGTTCAGAGATGGCTATCTTGGTGGCTGGGACACCTCTAAAATATTATTTGAGAAGGGAAATTACAAAAACAATTTCTTTCCTTCAAAATCACACAACCCCCCACAAACAAAGCCAATATGTGTTCCTTCTTTTTTCCCCCAAATCGGTGTAAGCATCTCTTTTCAGGTTAGACTACCTCACTCTCACACCTCTTTTTTTCTCTATTTCTATGAAAAAAAGTTGCAGATATTCTCCTAAAAAAAAAAAAAAAGGATAATTTTTATAAACACATGATGTATCTTCTAAACAAATGACTACGTTAATTCTGTGTCCTTTGTTGGCACTTTTTGTTTCTCCTCTTACCTGTGACATAATTATCCTTAGAAGGAGCATTGAAGCTGCTGCTGGTGGGGGCTTTGCATTAATCATGGCAGACAACACACTGTTTATTCCACATTAAAAGAGGTAACATCGTCCCGTGGCAGCACTTTCTGACTGGAAATCAAAACGTCCATGAGAAGAGCCCATAGCTTGTATCAATATTTAATTTATTTCAAAGTCCCTGATACGTGCATCCTTCCAATATGATTTTAGCACATGCAATTTAGTGCAAGTGCTAAGGCTCATATGCTAAATCAACAGTTTGGAGCCTCCAGGGCCTCATTGGAACCTCACCAGGTGCCTGAGGGCTGTGTCTCATTTGCATGACATTTACATGAACACACAGCCTGTTGTGTTTGAGATATTACGCGTCCGGCGTTACTTCCTTGGCGTGCTCGTTTCGAGAGGCGTTTTCCTGGGAAAATCAGCCTTCGGCTGCACGGGGGGCTGCTGGTTCTCCTTATTAACAACCTGTTAGGATGATGGGGATGTGCTCTGCTCTGGTTTAAGAAAATCTGTCTAATAAAAGCCCAACGGTGGGAGCAGGATGCAGAAAAAGGCAGCAGATTTTCCTTCTCTCCATTAATGAGCAAAGCTCTGAGCCCTCACCACGGCGATGTCCAGCTCCTCTCACCACTCCAGCTCACCACAAGCTGTAATTCCAGCACTGTCACGAACAAACTTCTTGCAATAAGGTCCAAACAATCGAGCAGAACACAAGAAAACCACCTTGGTGGCGTGGTAAATTAAATATCACGGAATAATCTCACCGCATTCTGCAAAGTTATAAACACAGTGATGTTACAGCATTGCCATTAATGAAGTGAGGCTGGTCTGTCGTTGTGTCTTGGAGGATATTGTCTTCCATCCCAGAATAAGCCTCCTTTTGTGGGAGCTGGGCCAGGTGAATGCAGCAGAGGTGTTATTGCAGAGTCCAAACCTTTCCGGGACAGCCACAGTGCAACAAAGGAACAGGAGGCAACAGAAGAACAGATGCATAAATTGAATTTTCCACCAGCTATTTACAGCTATTTACAGCCCATTTATTCCATCTGAGTGAGAAAGAATAAACATCCCTGAGAACGTGCCCTGTAATTCCAATTAAATTTTATTGTGCAATTTGCTTTTTACTTTCCCCAAACCACTTTGCTTTTTTTCTTTGCTATGAGAGATTTAACATTTTGTTTTATCTGGGAAGTGTAGATTACAAAGAGTAGGGCTCAGTTGTGATGGTAACTATATCTGATTATCTATAATTAACCCGTGAATGACTCATGGTGGGCTGTTAGAGAGGAAACTTAAGTGTAATGAAATCAGTTTCTCACTCAAGACTCAGACTGAAATACAGACATCGGGTTTTTTTCGTTTTCTTTGTTTTGTCTGAAAAAGCTTGCTTGGTTTAATTTTTTTTTTCTTTCATACCTCCTATTTGAATATGTTTTTCTGTGAATTCAAGTAAGTGTCATAATCAGAAGTAGAAATGCTGAAATACTATAAAACCTTGAGCTTTTGTCAGATTTCTGGCAAATTCTAAATCTCAGCAGTTTGCACAGTTTTGTATAAACAGCCAGTTTTTGGGAAGCTTTTGAAATCCAGATCTCGAACCCTTCTTGCCCTCACTTTATCCATTCAGTTTGTGGATAGAATTTAAGACTGCACAGCTGAGAAACCTTGTAAAGGACCAAAGACTGGGGAAAAAGAATTTGCCCAGCAACAGTTTTAAAGTGCAAAATTACAGTTAGAAACATTGTTTTGGAAACTCCTGTAATAGTATGTTTTTACTGATTTCATTGAAGAAATGAAATATAAATGTGAATTTAATTGTAACGACCTACAAAATTAGGAGCCAGAAATGATTGATCCTTATAAAAAATTTGGGGTTTCCCCATGGTGTAGGTTTGGTGACATGACTTAAGCAAGTCAAGGAAAAGCCACAGGACAGATGTTCAAGGACAGGTATTGCTCAGATCCATCATGAAATGCCAAGTTCTCCACTGCCTTTGGAGACCAGACTGCCTTCACACAAGACCAAAGCTTGATATTTTTCCAAGGGGGAGTTAAAAGTTAGAAAATATGTAGGAATTGTGATCGCAAATGATTTTTTCCCTCGAAATTTCTGTGAGAATTGAATACTTCTGCAGGTGTCTTTAGAAATCTCACTCAATACGAAGAGCCTCACAAACCCAGCTTGCTATTAATATGGCAAGGTATGAATTTTTAAATTTAAATTTATTTATTTATTTATTTATATAATTAATTTTTATAATTAATAATTTAATTTCAATTTGGGTCATTATTTTATCTTGCCAGAAGGACTGGGACCTGCAATTAGACTTTGGGCATCACCCAAAGGGAGCTAAGAAGTCTCTGTACCATCTTTTACTGCACAGCACAGGAGTTGTGTTTGTGTCACTGCAAAAATGAAATACCCTGAGGTTTCATACTTTTTTTGTATGTTGGCGATCTTTGGATTAAATTCACCATGGGTATAGCAAGGTATCTTGTGACTGCTTTGTGTGGACTGTTCACTAATTTTAAGAATACACTGAGTGAAAGGTTAGGGATCTATTTCCATATCTTATTGAGGAATTTAAGGGGATGGTATTAAAAAACCCTTTAACTCATCGGACAGTTGAGTTTTAATTAAACTGAACCTCCAGGGCTGAATCTCCAAAGGAAACACAGAGGTCAGTTCTTGAGCAGGTGTAAAACAGCACAATTCCTGTGGGAATCTGGCCCTCAATATTTCAGAGAGTGAGAGAAAAGGGGGGTGGGAAGTCAAAAAGGGGCTTTCAAGGAGGCTGGAGAGGAACTTTTGACAAGGACAAGTAGTGATGGGAGAAGGGGAAATGGCTTTGAATTGAAGGAGGGCAGGGTTAGCTGGGATATTGGGAAGGAATTGTTCCCTGTGAGGGTGCTGAGGCCCTGGCACAGGGTGCCCAGAGAAGCTGTGGCTGCCCCTGGATCCCTGGAAGTGTCCAAGGCCAGGTTGGACAGGACTTGGAGCATCCTGGTCTAGTNTTACAGTTAGAAACATTGTTTTGGAAACTCCTGTAATAGCAGGTTTTTATTGATTTCATTGAAGAAATGAAATATAAATGTGAATTTAATTGTAACGACCTACAAAATTAGGAGCCAGAAATGATTGATCCTTATAAAAAATTTGGGGTTTCCCCATGGTGTAGGTTTGGTGACATGACTTAAGCAAGTCAAGGAAAAGCCACAGGACAGATGTTCAAGGACAGGTATTGCTCAGATCCATCATGAAATGCCAAGTTCTCCACTGCCTTTGGAGACCAGACTGCCTTCACACAAGACCAAAGCTTGATATTTTTCCAAGGGGGAGTTAAAAGTTAGAAAATATGTAGGAATTGTGATCGCAAATGATTTTTTCCCTCGAAATTTCTGTGAGAATTGAATACTTCTGCAGGTGTCTTTAGAAATCTCACTCAATACGAAGAGCCTCACAAACCCAGCTTGCTATTAATATGGCAAGGTATGAATTTTTAAATTTAAATTTATTTATTTATTTATTTATATAATTAATTTTTATAATTAATAATTTAATTTCAATTTGGGTCATTATTTTATCTTGCNCTCCAAAGGAAACACAGAGGTCAGTTCTTGAGCAGGTGTAAAACAGCACAATTCCTGTGGGAATCTGGCCCTCAATATTTCAGAGAGTGAGAGAAAAGGGGGGTGGGAAGTCTAAAAGGGGCTTTCAAGGAGGCTGGAGAGGAACTTTTGACAAGGACAAGTAGTGATGGGAGAAGGGGAAATGGCTTTGAATTGAAGGAGGGCAGGGTTAGCTGGGATATTGGGAAGGAATTGTTCCCTGTGAGGGTGCTGAGGCCCTGGCACAGGGTGCCCAGAGAAGCTGTGGCTGCCCCTGGATCCCTGGAAGTGTCCAAGGCCAGGCTGGACAGGACTTGGAGCATCCTGGTCTAGTGGAAGGTGTCCCTGCCCATGGCAGGGAGTGGCACTGGATGAGCTTTAAGTCCCTTCCCACCCGAACCAGTCTGGGATCCTGTGATTCCAAGCCCAGAGCAGGAAGTTGAAGCTGCAGCATTTCACTAATCACTCTCAAGGCTCACTCAGCTGCTCCACTGCCACGATCCCTCACAGCAGCTGCAGCACCAGAAACTCCTATCTCAGCAGCCCCTGATACCAGCCACCCTCTCGTTATCTTTGCAGCAGGGTGTGCAGAGAAATGATGAGTGCAGGGAGTTACAACATCTCCAGCTCGTTGGCAGTGCAGCATGAGATGCTTTCAAAACAATAAAATAGCATATAATGGAGATTCTTGGATAAGCATTTTGGAAAGATTTTGGATAACTATTCTTCACTTAATAAAAAAAAAAAAAAACCAAACCCAAAACACCACAAAACAACAACAGAAAAGGAGAGGACGCATGACATGATAGAGCAAAACAAATTGAAGGGCTCTTCTATTAGTGATGAGTTTAGTCAAGAGAGGAGAGTGAAAAACAAACAGGGAGATGAAGACTGCCAAACCCTGAGCAGGCTATAAATATACATATGTAAAAGAGAAACCTTAACAGCACTCACACAACACTTGCCATCACAGCTGTCAAAAACCTATAAACAATTCACACCATAGCTCCTCAAATGTTCCATACCCTTTTTATGGTTTTTTTCCCCTCCCTAAAAAAGTGAAACTAAAGTAAATAAACCCGGAAGACGGAGAAGGGTTTTAGCATTGAGAGCTCCACAGTGAACATATTGAACGGGGCAGTTAGACAGAGCATTCCAGCAGGAATTTGGAGGCCCTCAGATTTGTACAGATTTCAGTTTGATCTTTATTTCTGGCTGGCTTGTGGATGGGTTGGGGAGCTTCATCGCTCTGCCTGTCCTCCACCCTCTAATTGGCAGCTACTGCTTGTCAGCAGGTCAGAGAATGTCAAGCAAGGACTATAAAATTCACAGAACATTTCCCTGCCTCTGAGCTCTCAGAAACATGAGATAGCACATATCAACAGCTTGTATGAGCACAGAGGTCAGACTGGGAAGAACATCTCAGACGAATGGAGGCTCTGCATCAGAAGAGAGCAGCTTAGAGAATAATAAAAGGCTGTGGAAGATTTTCCATGTTCATATTATTTTTCCTAGAGAATTTTTGCCTGTCATACATTTTTTGCGTGTTTTGTTGTCATGGTTTATGATTCAATCTGCAATCAGCCCCTCTGATCTACTCATTTAGTGTGAAAAATTATCCCTCGTGCGGGAATCCTTCACAGGTAACTGGCACTGAGAGTTATATCATTGCTGTCTTCTGCACTTCACTGTTATTTTTACCTTGTAGACCTTCTCATGGTGCTTCAGCAGAATTTGCATGTCTGACAGCAAAACTATAATTTAATCTCTTACCAGATAATGCCTCTACATGCTGAAGCAGAGCTGGGTGTAAAGAAAGGTTTCATTATTCATCCAGGAGACTTTCTGCGCTGCAGAGCGATCATTATTTCCAGATCTTTAATGCCTGAAAGGCTGGAAGTTTCATCACTGTTCTACAGACTTTAGAGCAGCATCTAGTGAGCAAAATAAAAAGTGGTTCTAATTTTTCCTGGTGAGATTCCTGACCTCGTGCAATGAATAAATGGCACTGACGTCAAGGAGGTCTCTTCTCGCTGACATCGGTGTCACTGAGATCAGGGCTTCCACAAGTCAGCCTCAACTACCATCTTCCCAATTTTTATTCATTATCTCTCTCTGGATGACCCAATTTAACCCTTTAATTCCCAGGGGAACAGTTAAGACATTTCATGGTCTTTTGGGTATTCTTCCTTTGAATTTTACTAAAAGTAATATGAAAAGGAATAATAAAAAGGTCCTTTTGTGTCATGGTTATAATAGTTCATAATTTTCCAGCATTTATAATAATTCCACCAAATGGAGGCTATGGGAGTCTTCCAAATAATATGTAAATTTACAAGGAAATTTAATTTCATCTTCTCCGAGTGTCTAGATGACTCTGGCAAATGAAAAATCATCCCATGTTTTTTCTTCAGCTTTTCATGAAATCTTTAATATGTAAAATTAGGCGATGATAAAACTTTGACAATAATAGAGAAAATGGTTTGAAGAGGACCATTAAAATATTTTTCCTGTCATGAATTTAGCCTGCTAAAGTAGAGTTTATTCTTACTCCAATTCTCTGTTTGAAACACAACATTCACAAGAGTGCTGAGCCATTGTCAGGAATAAACAGCCCGTGTTCCTTCAGGCATAAAATAAAATGTATTGGTCTGCTTTTCTTGCTTTGGTATTGGTTTACACTGGGGAGGATCTGTCCTTGCTTGGTGAAAATATCCCAAACTGGCAAGTCTGTGGTGTGTGACCTGAGAGCTCTACCCAGTGTGATGGCTTAGAAATAATTGTGAATACATACAAGATAAACATTCTGATTAGGGGCATAAAGAAAAGATGCAGTGGCATATATGTGAATTTAATCCAGATATTGACATGTGTACGATTTTTAATTGAGAAAACAGCTCTTGTCAAAAGGTTTTTCACCTACCATACCATGAAAGGAGCTGGACACGTAGATCTCTAGGAATGTCCTACCTCACATGGTCACCTGCACAGAAACAAAGCAAAACCTGCGAGTGGTCCAGAGTTTCTTTCAATCCTGAGCAGAACAAAGTCCTTTCCCTTCCACAGGACTCCACAGTCCTGATAACAAGCACTGCTCCCTTTTCATAGGTTTCCTCTTTTTCCTTCTGAACTTCCTTCCTTCCCTAGATTCTTGTGCTCATAGGAACTCTGGCTTTCTCTTTTTCTGTTTTTTTGATGGAAGATATGCACTTGCCCTTATGACATATCATTCTTTTCCCTGGCCATTGTCTCATCTACATCAGGACCAGAAAGAAATTAATAAAGATCCTATATTCTACATTCTAAATATTTTTTCCTACCCATAATGGGACACATTCATGTATGTTTTAATGAACAGGTCTTTCTATTCCCATGAATCAGGATGATGTGAAGGATTTTCCAGCTGGGCTCAGCAGTCTGTCTGGGTAACGCTGCCCTCAGAGCCTAATTCTAAGAGCAGTCTTCTGTACATTAAAATATCTCTTCTTGTTTAGTTCATGAAATAAAAATGTTGAGAATCACCTGGTTCTCAGCCAGAACTTTCCAAAGGAATGAAGCAGCTGTATGAAACGAAGTTTAAAGCTTCAGTATTAAGTTGCTTTTCTTCTCCAGCATAAATTTAGCAAAGCTAAATTCCCTTTAGCTTGAACAACTGATAGGGATTTAATGATTAAATTACAGATAGTTGTAACAAACAAGTCTGCAGGTAGGCCTGCAAAGATGCAGGAAAACACTAAAAACCAGTTGCATAAAAATAAGAGTTTAGCAAAACTGCAAATTGAGAGTTGGCCGTACCAAAGAGACAGAAAGGGCAAATGTGTTACAATCATTTACCAGAGGCAATAAATGGGTGGGAAGTAATGAGGATGTAACCTAAAAATAAATCCCTGCACACATCTCCGTGAGCCAGGCAGACACCCGCGTTATGGACACTAATGTGATTTCTTGTGAGAGCTTGGGATGACAGCCCCAGGAGGGGGAGTTTAATGGCAAAATAAAATGGACATGGAAAATGTCCTGCTGCAGATGTGACCGTGAGGGAGGCGCAGGGAGTTCTGGGCTGGAGTGCCACAGACAACACAAATAACTCAGGAGCGTCTGGGCAGGAAATGCGGGACCTGGAAACAGCTTAAATTAGTCAATTGTTAGAGATATTGCTGAAAAGAATATTGTAACTGAGTTTTAGAATTGCACAGAAGTGTGTAATCAAAGGTAAAAATCTCTGTGGAAAATTGAGTTCTTAATTAACCTGCCCTTGTCATTTTGCTTTTTAAGCTTCAAGGCTTTAGATGCCTCTCATGTTAGTTTTAGGACCTAATGTTAACCTGTCACATTTTTTCTTTGGCACAAGTTTTGGGGTTTCTTAATTTTTATTTTTCTCTTAAAAATAACATATACATAATTTTAAAACCTGACCACATTAAAGGTAAAATGTTCCCAAATTATCCAGAGATAATTTTTACATTTACAAAGAGGATCTTTTTCCTGACACTTCAAAAGGAAAAGGAACATTTTAACTTTTCATCCTGATTCAGGAAGGACTATATTTTTTATTCATACTTTCCCAACACAAAAAAAATACATATTTTTCCATTCAACTGCAGTATTATTATGACCAATAATATCTGTGAGTCTTATAAATAGGCAAATCATCCTGTCTTCTTGAAACTAATGGGGACACAGTGAAAAATCCCAGTGGCCTCAGCATTGCCTACTGGAACTGGTCCATGAAGATACAAATCCTATTCCGTCTCCTGTTCTCTCCCTCACTCTTGGGAAGTCCTTGCATGGGATTTTGCAGTGGGGTTAAATGTAAGAAGACGTTTAACATGTACAGTGTGAGCCCCCAAATTTCTTTGTCCTTTATATAGTAATGGAATTATGTTTGGAAAAGGATGGAAAGTTGGGAACTGGGTTTTTCCTAAGTAGGCATCTTTGCTTCTGCTTTCTGCAGATACTTTGAGATTTTTATGAACGTGAAATATTATTTTAATTTGTATCCACGCTGTTCTCTCTGTTTCTAATTTTATCTTTTAAACCAAATATATAGATTTCATTTACTGTTTGTTGCTCAGCTGTCTCTTTAGGCAATAAAAGCTGGTAAAAAAATAATATTAGTGTTAATTTAAGTAAGATATGGGCGAGCAGAAGTAGCTAAATGGAGACTGAAACAAAATCCTCCATTTTTATTACATTTTTGCTAACTCTATTACTTCTCTGTAAGAGAACTTCACTGTCATCTCCTCTTCAAGATTAATTAAAAGAGATAACCTGTTCTTTTGGAGATAATGCATGTCCTCATTCTCTGCATGAGGCTGATTCACCTTTGATTTCTGAAAGTGCAGGAAATAAAGGCTCTGGCATCGCTGCCCTGCCTGGTTTTCCAGCAGCCTCATTTCCTGCAAGCTTCCCTGTTGCAATCCAGAAGGTTGCATGGGAATGTGGCACCTGACAGGCAGAGGGTTTAAAATGTCCTTGAAAAGGGAAAATTGTGGCCGTGATGCCAGAGCTGTCAGCGCCGCCAGACTCATTCCAATATTCTTGTGGATTCTCCTGGAATTTACAGACAATATCTTGCTCCCTGAGATAGTGGGGAATAGACTTGAGCAGAGAGAGGTGATTGTTCCCTATCAGCCTTAAAAAATCATAGTGTTTTCAACAGATGTAACAGAGCAGGATTCAAATAGTGTGAGTTCATTTCCAGGTCCTGAAATATTCTGATTTCCGAGGTGTTTAATGCTTTATGTAAGGAGAATACATTTCAATTTCCTTGTTTTTTTAATGTAACAATCTGGTTAACAGTAAATTCCTGGGAGTGTAGAAACAAAGGAGTGCGAATGGAAGGATTAGACTGATCTCTTGGGAAGCTTTAGTGCTGCATTCAGTAAAATTCAAAGTCATCTCCTTGCCCAGAAACTTGAAAGAAGTCCCTATTTCCCTTCTAATGAAGTTGATGGAAAGTTTGCAATTATCTCTTTTGCAGAAAGATCAAGTTTACTGCTCCTATTCCATTTTAGAGATGACAGAAAAATATGATGTGAGTGTTTCCAGGTCTCCCGAGTTAGTGAGCTCTTCGAATTAAAGCATCAGCCCTATGCTGCTAGAAAACATGTTGAAAATGTTACATGCCTTTGAGGTATTGTTTTAGAGTCCTGGCAATTAAAAAAAAATCATATTGAAAACATGAATCCAACCCCTGACATTGTGAATGCTCCTGGTTTGTCTGTACCTCCTTCAGAAATGTTCATCTAGCCTGTGGCATGAGAAGTATCAGTGCTCGGAACACTCAGAAAATCTGATTTATTTTAATTACACACTCATTAACGGGAGTTTTTTAATATGTTCAATGACAAAAATAGGGCAGCCCAGCAGCAACTCTTGTGTGGCAAAGGGAAGTGCTGGAATAAAGGTGCTTTTGTGAAAAAACTGTCAAGCCTGGGGGAAAAGAAAGAAGAGAGTTGGCAGGAGATCCACATCTAAATAGAAAGTACATTTAGTGCCTATTTATTTGATCAGCTTTTTTTGGAGGTGAAATGAGCACTGACTGCAGAACGGGCAGGGATTACGGGGTGTGGGAGCACGGGCTGCAGGACAAGCCCTGAGGTGAGGTTGTGGGGAGAGTCATGGAATAAGAATCACGAGGGTTGGAAAAGCCCTCGAAGGTCACCAGACCCAGCCATCAGCCCAGAACCACCATCGTGTTATTCAGGAGAATCCTGAAGCTTTCAGGTTTCTCCCACACCTTTTGCCCCATCTTCTGCGGGCACGACCGCTCAGAACAGACCTTCCTCCCTCACGCCGACACGAGGAGTTTGCTCTGAATCCCTACTTGAATGTTTAAAGAGGTTTATGTGAATGTGAGTGCAGCTGCCTGTCCTGCAGTGACCAGCATTGCCTCATCCTCCTTTGTGCTGGCTCAGTTCTCATCCTTAGAAGCCAAATCCATTTTTAAAGAGTGCTGCTGAAGAGGGCAGTCCTTTATGCGAGGCACACACCACCTCTGCATGGGCACTTCGTTAGGAATGTTCGCTACGTGCGCTCAAAAGGATGCACCAGGAGAAAAATCTCTGCAGAAACATATTTCCCTTTTATTGGGAAAGTCTTCTATAGGCTTAATTATCACGGACAAAAAAAAAAGCAGACTGTTTCCCAGGGAAATGCTACCCACTGATATCACAAGAATTCAGCCCTGCTTAAGTGCTAGGAGGTATGTTCTCAGTGCACTTATAATCGGGTCATTATCACCATGGTTATGAGATTTAACTGACTGAAAACTGTAGGCATTTGTCTCATTAATGCCAAATGTTAGAGTTTATTTCTGGGAGCTGAAAACTCCGCTGCCCAGGGAAACCTGCTCCGTGATAATCTCTGAAAACAAGGCGCTGGAGAACATCCTGCCTGCTTCGTGTCAGATGATTTCACAGGCGTTTTGTTACTGGTTCTTAGGGGGTTTTGGTTATTTAATGACTTTGTTCTGTGGTGGTTTGCTTTGTGAGTTGACGTTCTTTGTGGGCTGCGGGTTGTGCAAAGCAAACATGTGGTTCTGGTGCTCTCTGCACAGAGTCAGTCACTCCTGGACCATGCTACATCCCAGCATAATCTGCATTTCTATTTTATTACCTTTCTCTCTCCTCTTTTCGGTTCATCTTCTTTTTGTACACTTTCTGACAAAACAATTTTCATCTGTTGATCTTGGGACTGAATACAGTCACACTTCTCTGCTTGGATGATAATTAAAGACGTGCCATTGCCTTTCCAATTCCGTTCCTATTGTTCCCGAAACAAATAATGTAAAATCATCAGTGACATCAGCAACACTTGGATCAAACCAGAATTAATGTATTTGCATCCTTTTTAAATTTTTTTTTTCTTCTCTAGTCTGCTTTGTTAACACCAGAGTTACCTCAGACCAGGTTGAATGGAGCTTGGATCAACTTGGTCTAGTGGAAGTACCCCCATGGCAGGGGTTGGAACTGGATACTCCTTAAGGTCCCTTCCAACCCAAACCAGTCTGTTAACTGTATGATTTAGGAAAATCAAATCCTTTCATTTGAACCAAAAATTTGATAGACACTTGAGGCTTTCATTTATCAATCACTCACATTTCTTTCTGATTTACAATCTTTGTGGAGTAGGATTTGTGTAGAGTATACAGAAGCAAATGTAACTGCATGACTTTGACCTCTGACTAGAATCGTCATCCATCAAAAGTTGAAGGTTGGATGATTTTTATATTCTCTAGCATTTCTTTTTTATACACAGTGACTATTCATTTTGAATTTCTTCTTGCAATGTATTTTCTATGCAGAAGCTAAGAGTACCAGAGCAAGGCAGCTGACAGAGGGTGGGAAGGTACCTGGAAAAGTAAAAGAATGTATAATATAAATACACAGATTGGAATGAAAAAATAACATTTAGAAAAGGTCCTTATTTATTGCTGTATTTGTAGAGCATTGTCTATTATTACTATTATTACAATTTTTTATTACTTCACTGCAACAATGATTGCCTGTAAGTCATATCAAAACTGCCCTACATAGTTTTGTTCTGAATCAATGCATTTTTTAATGTTATCACTCAAAACAGGTAGTCTCTACCTATGTCTGGCATAAATCAGACTAAGAGTGATGAACAAAAAGGGGCACAATAACTACAAAGCTCCTTACCACCCTTTCTTATTTTGTGATTTCAGGGGGCATGAAAGAGTAATAGGAATGGACAGGAATTGCAAAATTTGCTTTATAGTTTATACATTCCATATAACTTTATGAAGCTGCATTGCCTTATAGACAAATGCTTGAAAATCACAATAATAACACGCAAACCAAAACAACACTAAACTAAATGGATCTTTAAATAAAGAATTGCATAGATGAATGCTGAGCTTAATATGTCAGGGCAAGGATAAAATTCATTGCAACATTTACCTGTCTTTTTTTTTTCCTCTGGCTATTTCTCTTATTTGATCTAGATAGCACCCTTTGTTATTGTATAAAGAGATTAGGATTCTATGTATGGACTAGGGGGTGCTTCCAAAAAAATAATATTTTAGAATGGAATTTGGGACTGCTTGTTGGCAGAGGGCTGAAGGATCACAGGTAAATCACAATTGTCCTTCCAGCCATGTCCAATCCAAATCTTAAACGTGTGTGAGGGTCTTGGTGCTGATTCAGGATGATTAAGCAAAAACCGTGGTAAATCTGGTGCTGTTGTAAATATTAAAGATTGCTAAAATGTGCAGAGATCTGACTTGGTCCCATTTCCTTGTGCAGCTCGAGATCTGCTCGCAGGTTTAGTGGAGGCCAGGTCTGTGTCTTCTCTGTGCCTTCCCTGCAAAGGGCCTCCTGCTCCACCCTCTGGAGCACTCCTTCAAAGCAATGGAAATGTGCCCGGATCTTGGAATGACAGGAAATCTCATATATTCTTTGCAAAAATGCAGGAAAAAAAGTGAAATCTCAGTGGTTTCAAGAACACCATGACCCAGCTGCAGCCACCCGCCAGGCGACCCTCAGCCACAGGAACAATCAGGGTTTATATCAGCAAACCTTCATATTCCCATCAAACCAGGCTGTTCAAAGAGCCCTCTCCCTTCTGTTCCTTACAATTCACATTGGTTGTCTGGCTGCACGGCTGTCACTTGCTCAGTGCATGTCTGCATTTTGGAAATCTGCTCCCCCACCCTACAATTTAGGCTTACTCTCCAGGAGATCCAGAGCTGAGTATGATACCTGAAGTGATAGAAAATAGAAGTGGCTGTATTCAAAACTGAGGCAGACACCAAACAAGGGCAACTATGGCCACAATTTCTGAAACAAAGGATGGGAAGTGGGAAGTTCCAGGAGAGTGGCTGAGAACATTTTGGGAGGTGCAAGGCAGAGGGATTGGTTGTACTTTGACAGACAGTAGTCTGGGATGATATCCCATGGCCAGATTTCCCTGCTTGTACTGCTTTTACTCCACTTCCACCTTCTCCTCTCTGCCTCATACAAAGGAGAAGGAATTACAAACCCATGAATTTTCTACAGCACCCAAGGCAGTTTAAAAAATGTGAAATCGTGGTGTATCCACCCATGCTACGGGGTTGGGTTTTCTGTGGCTGCCTGTTCTGCCCTGGGCACCACAGCAGTCCCTCATTGCTCAGAAACTCTATCAGACCCTTCTCATTCTAAATAGAAATTGGCCTTTTTAATTACTTTGTTGACGCTTAAGAATTACATATAACATTCCAGGAAGCATACAAATTACTATTTTTTTTTTCTTTTTATTTAGATGTGTTTACTCACCAAGTTGCACCAGGGGACATTTAGATTGGATATTAGGAACAATTTATTCACTGAAAGGATGGCCAGTCACTGGCACAGGTGGCCCAGGACAGTGGTGGAAGCACCGTTCCTGAAAGTGTTCAAAAAACCATGATGTGGGGCTCAGGACACGGCTTTGGGGTGTATCTGGGTTAATGTTTGGACTTGAAGATCTGAAAGGGTTTTTCCAACCTTAATGATGCCATGATTTCAATAACTGCTCTCTCCCAAATACAAACCTCCACTGTTAAGCCACAGCTCTGCCTTGTGGAGGTTCTGTTCTGATAAATGTAGCTGTGGCCGTGGATTTGGTGATTACAACAGACAGAATATCCAGAATTTTGTGCCTGAACTTATCTTAGGCCCTTCCCTTAGGAAAAAACATCCCACCATTATAAATAATGCTCATAAATGGTTTTTAATTCCAAATACTGATCTTCCCCACTGGAAAAGTCAAAGCTTTTCCCATGACTTCGAGAAGGACTTGTCACGTGCATGAGTTTCAAGAGGGGAAAATCACAGTCCTCATTTTTATAAACCACGTTTAGCAAACTCATTTTAATTCCCACAGCTACGAAAAAGAAATTGTCTTTAGACTGCTGGTGTGGCATTATACCACTGTAGTATTTGTGTAGCATTGTAATGGTGTCATGTTTGTAAGGATTCCCTGTGACAGAAACACTTTGTGGCACTGGTGAAACATTTGCCCTCATCCTTTTGGCAATTGAACAGAATTATTTCACCATAATCGAGTCTGAAATGCATTTCTGGCTGAAATAGTGGGAAAGTTTATGAAACAATCTCCTGAGCTCCTCAGCCTGATTTGGATAACCCAAATTGTGCCTCTCCCTTCCCTTCCCTTCCTCAGGTGACAGAGACGCGGACGGGTCCCCTCGGCTGCAGTAACTATGACAACCTAGACTCTGTCAGCTCCGTTCTGGTTCAGAGTCCCGAAAACAAGATCCAGTTGCAAGGTATGTAGGTGCAATTTCATTAATTTGTTTCGGAACGGGGTGACATTTATCATGCTGTTTGGGGTTTTTTTTTTTTCTTTCTTCCACCTCATAAAAGGTCATTTTCCTAATATTTGTGTGTGTGTGTGTTTCTCTGTGTGTGCAAGGCAAAGTGAAGGAAATGTCAGTGCCTCGTGTTGCCTCTCAAACAGAAACAATTTCTGCACCCACCAGAAAATAATTTGAATGGCCCTGTTAATGTTTTGCATGCCTCTTTAGCATCCACTGGCACTCCTCTTGAACTGCCTGAATTTCCAGACATCCCACAAAGCTGGGGGTAACATTTAGAGCTCTCAGCCTGCTCTGCACACCCTGAGCAGCAGCTCACACCCCATGCAATGGCTCCACCAAAATTAATGGGGTCACCAGAGGAGCAGGATATATATTTTCAAATCCTCTGAATCAGGAGGAGTCAAAGGGCTCCTCTTGGGAATTTATAAAAAAAAACAACTTGGAAGGTTAAAATCTCACTCGTTAGGAAAATTGTAGTAATTGTGGATAAATAAAAATGAAAAATTGAAAGAGGCAGAAAGAGAAAGCAAAAGGAAGAAGAGAGTCATCATTTCTAAATAATAGGTTTTTTTCAAAATTCCAGCAGAAGCATTTCCCAGCCTGCATGTTAGGACACAAAAATTTCTGAAAAGTCCTCCTTTATGGTATTAGGCCGTTAAAAATTTCTATTTTCAGTTGCTATTTTCAGTTACAAAAATAAAGCATGAGCAAATTATGACTACGATAAAAACCCACTAAATTCTCTTTAATGTATGTATTTATGTATACTTCTGACTCTATGCCACAAGAGAACAATATAATTCTTAATTTGCAGTTGGAGATACACATACAATTATTTCCAAGATATAAAATTTTCTGTGTGAGTCTGTAAATCACTCAGACAAACAGTGTGAGGTGGTTGATGATATTAAGAACAGCTCTCAGGGATGATGATCCTTGTGGTCCCTTCAGTCTCAGGATATTCTATCATTCTGTGACTCTTCCTTAAAATATCCACGTGTGTTTTCCCCCTTTCCTTTCTCCCCAGGATAGATTAAATCCATAAAAACACAAAATTATTTCCCAGAGAGAATATATATATTTTTTTTTACTAAAAACTTGTCATTTCCACTGGGATGCAATGAATATTTCCAGAAAATGTATTTTTTGATGGCTTCCATCAAAAATATTCATGATGTTTGTCAGTTAAAATTTGGAAAATAATCTTTGCATCTCTCAGAGTGGGGTTTGTTGCCACTGGATTGTCATGTGGAGAAATGTGTAATCAGAACTGTGTAGACTCTTTAATGGAAGAATTGAGCTGGGTTTTCCTTTCACAGCCTCGTGGTTTTTCACAGGCACACAACTATATTGCAATATTTACTCAGGGAGCAGCAGAGTTTTACAAATTTTGACAGGAGACAGAAGAAAGCACAGCCAGAACAGTTTTCAGCAATTGTGATAGGAGTTTCGACTTGGAAGGGTCCTGAAATTACAGCTATAATTTCGGATATACCTAAAAATAAGGGATAAACCTCTGTGAAATCGTCCAAGTGCCTATGGAGAAGAAACTTAAATCCCCAAATACACAATTCATACCCTGAGAAATTACTTGGAAGACAAATAAGCTCCTCTGGTTCTGGAGAGATTATGTTTGCCACAGAAAACAACAACAAATATTAACTAAAAATTCATAATGTCCCTTGCTGTGGCTCTTTGATTGGTTATTACTAATGCATCTGGAGTGACTGAGGGCTACAGAGTTAAAACTCTTCTCTGTGAAACACTCATTCCCATCACTGGGATCTCATAAACAGTGGTCAAGGTTTTCTGGTCACAAACACTGGGAATTTTTGACTCACCTGCTCCCAGGTTCTAACACAGCAGCTGGATTTTGCACCCTTTCCATGCTAAAACTTCAGTAGATTTAAGAATGAGTTTTCTTTCTCGAGGTTTTGCAGCCCTACCCTTCACATCCCACTGACTGTCCCAGAACAATTTGCTACCAATGCTAGAAAAATTTAAAAATCAGCCAAATTTTATTTTTTCAAAAATTTCCTCCAACCCAATTTCCCCCTTCTTTCTTAGTTTGCCCTACAAAATCATGAGAGATAATGAGTTATTTAGACAAGCTACGTCTTCTTGTGCCAAAGGAAACGTGGAAAACAAGCCCAATTTCGGATGGAAATGTTTACACCTCTTTTCCTGATTATGCTGTCTCTTCATTCTGTCTCTCAGGGCTGCTTTCCCCTCATCAGCATTTTCAGAATCTGCATTATTTCTGGCACCGAGATTGTAACTCAGCTGTGTGATTTCCTGCTGCAAGGCCCTGACTGCTGTTCACTCAGCAGCTCTTCCCGAGGAGAAGCTGATGTTTCCCAGTCCCCCTAGAAAGATCACAGCAGCAAATATCTGAGGAACACAGGTTACTGGTTAGTGGATGGATGTTCCATGCTGAGAGGGAGATGTGAGGAATATGTCTGAAAATAACTATTAAGAAAGGAAACACATGGCATAGTACAAATGCTGGACAGATGTGCAAATCGTCCTAAAAACTCCATTTTTTTTTCATAATTTTTTTGTTTTTCATAATTTTTTGTCTGCTATGCAGGTTGGGGAAGCTGCTTAGCTCCTTTCCTTTGTGTTCAATACCATAATATTTCCCCCATCTCCTTCAGGTCTTCAGGTCATCCTTCCTGAGTACCTGCAAGAGCATTTTGTGCAGGCAGCTCTGAGCTACATCGCCTGCAATTCAGAGGGGGAGTTCATCTGCAAGGACAATGACTGCTGGTGTCAGTGTGGCCCCAAATTCCCGGAGTGCAACTGCCCCTACATGGACATCCAAGCCATGGAAGAAAACCTGGTCCGCATAAGTGAGACTTGGAATGCATACAACAGTGAATTTGAAGAATCTGGTGAGATTTTTATGGTTTTTTTCCCCTCTTTGGCTGTGTCTCGTGGAATGGTTTGGGTTTCAGCTGGCCCCATCCATGTTGTCTTTACAACTCGCTCGTGCCACGTTGGTTTTTCCTTAATTTTACCCTAAAACCCATCAAGGCTTGTTTCATACATCATTTCACCTGTCCTGATCATCAGAACTTCCAGTCCCACGGAGAATGGGAACTACAGGTAAAATCAGCTCCTGAACAACTGTTTTCACAACTCACTTGTTCAGTGCTACCAGGAACAGCTGTCTAGGCAGATGGTGGGAAAAGTAAGGAGAGCTCAGCAGACCTGGGGAAAATCACTGTGGAGAAAAAAAAAAAAAAGGAATTGAGGGAGATAAGGAAAAGTCAGAAAAAATACAGAAATCACAGGTTTTAATGAGCTGTGTTGGAGAAAGAGAACAAATCAGGAGAAGAGAAAAGGAGGAAGACTGCACAGCGGTCAAGGGAAGAGCAGAATAAGTATCAGTACAAAACTGTGAATAAACAGTACTTTGTAGACATTAATTTTTATATTTCTTCTTTTATTGTTACTGTTTCCTCAGTTCAAGAGAACTGATAATTTCAAGAGACCCTGTATCAGTTAAAATTTCATTTGTTGCAAGTTTTACCCTGATGCTGTTTTTTCATCTGAGTTGGTTTAGAAGATCTGAGGGCCTTTTCCCATCCCCACTCTCACTTTTAGCAGGAGGACACCAGAACTTACAATATTTCTCCTTGGAGGATCACAGACTTCTCTGACTGTAAATCATGGATTTATGTTTTGGTTTTGTGTACATTTGGGTGCATTTTCCCAGTGACAATTTGGACACCTTTAATTATTTGGGGAGCCATGCTGCCATTTACTACTTTGCAAACCAGGGCAAATATATTGACTCTTCAGAGGGGCACATATTTTGCCATATTTTGTCCTATCTGAATGGGCTGTGGCACTGTTCAGTGCCTGAAGAATGTCCTTTGTAGGCACCTACTTAGCAGCAATTTTATTTAAGCTGGAAGAACACATACATCCGAGTCTGTGGAGGATTCTCACAGCCAGCTGTACATGGACATCAAGTTAATTACGAGCTTGAATCGTTGTCAGCTACATTTCTAGTCCTATGCTCAGGTCTGTGACACGAATGTCAGGGGGAAATTTGGTAAGAGTTAAATTCTGGGCTTTTAAAAGACTCTTCAGCTCTGCTGGGTGAACTGCTAAAATGCCAACTTCACATATATCTGTCAATTTGGTAATTGCTAGTAGGTGTGGTTACTAAGAAGTGTGAAATTTAGGTTATTAACATCAGTAAGACACACGCCACGCTCCCCTCTTTAGCCCTTGGAATATTTAAATCATTTTTAATCTAATAAATATACCAAGCATGACTTCCACAACTCAGAGGTAGCTCAGAATATTTCTGCTTTTATCCCGTAAAGTGTTTTGCACAAAGATGTTCATGGGAAGATGAAAGGGGCAACCTTGTATGGGTCTGCACTTGGAAAAATGTTGGCATGTGAATTTTTGATTGATAACTTAGTCATTGAGCATTCAACCTCCTATAAATCATATATTGCCACTGAGCAGCTCTTCCAGGGCTGTCACACATGGCCTGTAAGCATTTCCAGTCACACTGATTTGTATTTATATATATATATA
>VWZW01005395.1:111441-128921 GCA_013397115.1 Edolisoma coerulescens | reverse complement strand
AAAAATATATATATATATGTACAACTATTTTGAGACATTTGGAGCTTGAGCAATATTTACATGATGAAAAGCTATTAACAAATATCAGTGTGATCTGATCCACGTTAATAGCGTGTTCTGGGAACAAAAGTGACCTTTATTAAGGAAAACTCAAAAACTGCTAAATCTTTCTCTAAATCAGTGGAAGTCAGCTTTTGAGATAATAGTGTATGTTGCTTTATTCTAATCTATTTATAATAAAAAATAAATTCACCAGAAAGGAGGCCAGATTGTGCAGTAATTTCAGTCTGAGCAGCAAGAGGCAAAATAATATAGTCTACTATTAATGGCAGAGGAATTAATGAATTAATGAATTCCCTTCCACGACACTGTGAACTCCAGAGTCAACTAAAGGCAGATACAGGAGAATTAATTTTTTTACCTTTTCTGCCTTCCAAACCCTTTCACAGCTCACATGTTGCAAAATGGTCCTCTGACTCCAGAAACTAATCTTGTCCCCTAAAACAGACCTGTAAGACTTACTGGGTTCACCTGAGGCCATTCACGGTGTCTGTGGTGGGCAGGGTTTAGTTAAAAGAGGAAGAAGTAAATATTCTGTTTAAGACAGTTTGTTTACTCTGTGTTATCTCTCCTCCTGTCTGTTCAGGATAAAACAACTGAGGAATGGGGTTCTTTTGGAAGAAAGGATGAGAGGGCTGGGGCTGTTCAGCCTGGAGAAGAGAAGGCTCAGGGACATTGCCTATAAACACCTGAAGGGAGGATGCAAAGGGGGACGGAGCCAGGCTCTTTTCAGTGGTGCCCAGCAACAGGACAAGGGAAATGGGCAGAAACGGGAACTCAGGAGGTTCTCTCTGAACACCAGGAGACACTTCTTCACTGAGGGTGACCTAGTGCTTGCAGAGTTTGCCCAGGGAGGTTGTGGAGCCTCCGTTCTTGGACTTGTCCTAAGGTTGACTGGCCACAGTCCTGGGCAACTGGGCCGTGCTTCAGCAGGGGTTTGGAGCAGGGGTTCTTTCCCATCTCAGCCATTCTGCTGCTCTGTGATCAAAGAATCGTCCTGGTTTCCACACAGGAGGACTCTGGTCTGCAATCTGGGCTTGCTGGTGGTGACAATTCTCTTTCGAGCTGCTCTGACTGCTGCAGGTTACATGACCAAACACATCCCGGTCCAGAACGTGCTCTTTATCCTCATGTGCAGATTGCATTTTGCTCAGGCTCTTCTGGCACTTTTTAACTGCTCAAATCCCATTTTGGAGGATGTGCAGCAGCATACTTATCTCTCAGTAAATCTGGCAGCCTTTTTCATCTCTCTAGCTGCCCTCCAGTAATAAATACTTGATCACTATTAGCTCAATGAGCTTCGTATAACCTCTTAGCGTCAGGTTATGTACTAAGATCTTAAAGAAATTACACGAGCTACTTCAAATTGTTTACTCTGAACCATCTGCTTATCCTGTATCAGATCTTGTGGCCTGCAGACTCTACTACTACCCAAGAAAATGAGCAGCTGTTTCCTTATCAAAAATCCATACGAAAGCTGTTCAACCTTTATTAACAAATTTCATTAGTTTCTTGAGGCGTTTGGCTGAATTACCGCGTAAGAAAAGTCCTCCCTGAGACCATCGTTCCAACGAGCCGTGTTCTCACCACTAACGTGCCTCCTAAAAACATCACCCCTAATGGAATCAAGCAGTGTTTCATTTACCTTTCCTGATGTGCATGAAAGGAGCCTTTCACTGGAATTTGGAGCCTGAAAGGACAACTAGATGATCTGGTTTGACCTGCTGCTATCAGAGGTCTGGAAGCTTCCCTGACATTCCAGACTGTGGAGTCCACCCACGTCAGATTAAAGCTGTGCAATCTTCACGAGTGTCCCTGCAGCCCTCCTCACCTTTTCAGTGTTCAGTTGTTCTTTAATGTTGCCAGTTTTCTTGTTCCCCTTCTGTCCCAGCATAAGAGCACCGACTTGTCCAGGTGCTTCATCCTCTCAGTGAACTCCACCTTCCCATTTCAGGGAAAAGGCTTGACCTAAGCACTGGAGTGCGATTTGTTTCCCTCAAATAAAGAGTGTCAAAATGTTCCTTGACAAAATGCTCACATTTTGGAAGTAGCTGGGGACTTCCACAGCTGATGGTTGCAGCAGTGTTGAAGATAAGTGTGGATAAAAATGTTGCCATGTTACACATCGCTGGTTTGGGAAGATTTTGAGGGTGTCTTGACAAGAGTTAATACACAAAGAAACCAATTCTGACAATGACTGGCAATTTAACATTTTCCAGCGATCACGACCCACTGCTCTGAAACACAGAGAAGTCAAGAAGAGCCCTCAAAACCATCCACAGGCTCTAGATTCTGACAACAAGGATAAGAACATGATCACACGTTGCCTGTGTCATAATCTTAGTGTGGTTGGCTGCTGAGCATTTTTGGAAATTTGAACACTTCCTTTGAACACTTTAAATGGCAGCAATTTTCTTTTAAGGTGATCTGGTCGTTGACGTTGAAAAAGAATTTTTAGCAGTCCCCGTAATGACTTAATTTCATTTTTCGGAATAAAAAAGGCTATCAAAATAAATAGGGACATGGATGATAGTGTTGCTCAAACAATAGAAAATGCCAAAATTGCATTTTCATAATTTCTTTTTTTTTTATCACTAGCATTTATGAGACCTCCTGGAAACATGAAAGTAAAATCTTCCATCAAGCATTTATTTTCACATATCTGACATGCAATGGCAGCTTGTTGCCTTCTCTCTGCATATTTCACAACATGCTGAGCAGTGAAATTTTTTTTCCCCACCCCCCTTGAAGGCAACAAAATCTCTTTTGGAATATTTCCTCAGGAAGCATGGGATCAGGAGATGTGCAACAAATATTATGAGACATAATTTCAAAGTAGCTTTGCAATGACAAACTCATACTTTTAAACATTTGGTTTAAATACCAACTGAGGTGGAAGGGAAGAGCACGCCCAGCACAAACTGGACAGAAATTTGCTTGTTGCAGATGGGCTCAAAGGGGATTCGGTGGAGCACTGAAATATGTGCCTGTGTGAATCACTTGTGGCCCATTAACTTCAGGAGTTTGACTGGAATGTCCAGCACCAGCTAAAGCAGAGCAGAGCCAGAGCCATCGAGGCCCTTGAAGGGTTTGGCCACTGAACACAAACACTGTTCCCTCCAACAGACGTGTGGCTGCACGGACAGAATTAAACATCAAGAGTCACCTTGTAAATATTTTGAAACGCATCCTTCTACAGCTCTAAATGACAAATGACTTCTCAAAATGTCGAGTTTGATTTTTTTCAGTCGCTTCTGTGTCTGCTCTGCAGAGATAATTCAAAAGGTAAATTTCAGTATCACAGAAAGCGCAAGTGATGAAAGTACAGCCAAAGTAAATTGATATTAACTTCCACATTAATATTTGCTGAAACTATTTTTCATTGTCCATCCTCCCACCATCACTGCTTTGATTGCAAAGTACTAACAGAAGCGAATTGCTGGTGCAAGCTATTCTTAAATCCCTGGTTTCATTGGATTTGGATTTCATGTCTAATGCATTCCATAATTCCCTAATAACTCTGGGGCCTCTTGCTATTGAGCATTGGTTACCCTTTACATGTACTGACTTAAAATAATCTGAAAAAATGCACAGTTTTGACAGGTTCACCTAAAAATGAGGTCTGAACCTCAGTTAATACACAGCACTGCATAGATGTTAACAAAGTTTTTTTGTTTGCTCAGCAGAGATTGCTTTGGAGACTTTGGAGTCCTGTTCCTCAGTTCAATTATATTTTTTCCCTTTCTTTACAATGGTTCAAATAATGATGTTCCCAAAGTCCCTTGGATAAAAGAATTGGATTTAAAGGGCTGAAGAAAGTGGGTTCTAATAGAGGAGATGATAAGCTTATTACTGAATTAAATATCAGTAATATTGAAGATGAGGAAGTTCAACCATTCCATTATTTTTTGGGGGTAGCATTTGCATCCTATATAATTACTTTTATGCAAAACCTACAGAAAGTAATAGGAAAGATCATCTCCAGCATTCCATAATCTGCAGCGAGATTTAGAGAATTATCCATTTAATAGTGTCATGAATTTATATCTACATCTTCAAAACAGCAAAATGTGGAAAAACACCATATTTTGCGGATACACACTCCCCTAACTCTCGCTTCTCCTTCAGCTCATATTTCCCCAAATGAAGTCAGCTCATGCAGTAAAATACCAACTTTGGAACAGGAAAGGCTCTTTCCACTAAGCACATCTGCTTCCCAGATCTGTGAAACTGGTTTGGGAAAGCCAAGCACAACAGAAGAGTGACCATTGTGGTCACAGACTGTGTCTTCATAAAACAGGACCCTGCCCTCACTCCTGGCTTCAAAAATGTTCTGCTGTTGCTTGTGGAGGATGCTGATCCCTGTTTTTCACAGTGAAAGTTGCTTCCAACAGCCAGGCTGCAAAATAGAGGAAAATCAAGACTGGAAACGAGCATTGGCTCACACCTGGAAGTGCAGGTGCTCAGGGGAGAATTCCTTACCCTCTCTGCCAGCCTTATGTATTTGCTACAGATGGGACAGCATTGCCTTTGTGATTGCTGAGGCCGTAAAGAAGCTGAGAAATAGGAATTCTAAGACTGTTCCAACGTCAGAAACAGTCACACAGTCAATCAATACACCCACCCATAGCAGGTGATCATATCTGATCTCAAAATCTACACCAATCTCTTAGTACTTCTCAGAAAAGAGAATTATAGTCATAATTCTTGCATGTAGATACTCCTAGATGCTGAGCACATAGCAATACAGAGTAATACATCTGTTGGGTTACTTTTTCATTCTTTTTTTTTTTTTGTAGCCATCAAAAAATATCAGATACAGCTGGACTTACTTAATTTGCTAAAAATACATTGGTGCTTAAGGAAAGCAGGTGCAAAGCCAGGCAGTTCAACAAAATATAAAGTTATATCTTTAGCTTGGATTTAAATAGACTAAATTTGAAGTTAGAAAAAAAAAAGTAATGTAAATAAATTTAAATAGATTGTCCAGTGCTGAAGACAGAAACTTTAGACATGTGATGCACAGAATGCATTATGAGGAGAGACAAAGACAAATTCAAATCTTCAAGATCAAATGTGAAGCAGAACATAAAGACACAGGAAACCTGGGGGCAAGAAGTCTGCACCAACAGATAAGTACTGGCTTTTTCACCATTTCATACACTATTGTCAGCTGCAGTTCTGGAATCATCTTAATTCTGGATTACATTAATATCTCCTGGCAGTCCATTAAGGAACGCAACCAGTCTTTCTCCTCCTCTTCATCAGACAAGCACTTTAAACTCCTGCTGTGATTACAGCGTGTCATATTCTTTCTGATGGACAACTCCAGAAAAGCTGCAGCAAATCTGCATTCAGTCTGTGAAGTTTAATCTCAAAAATCCCTCCACCTAGTCAGAAAAATCAAGTTTAACTTTGTTGGCCACCCCAATAAGGCACAGATTTTTTGCTGTTCCTGTGGCACAAATCCTTTCTTAAAACTGCTTTAGCAGAAGAGGACACCATGGGATTCCTTTTCATTGCCTCTCGCTGCATTCAAATCAAAGTCAGCTGACTGACAAGTAAAAAGGTAATTCTTCCCAGCAGCCAGGCGTGTAGATTGACATCGTGGAGACACTGACCCGGGTTCCAGCCTTCTTCCTCCTTACCAGCAGTAATAATGACAACCCTAAGAGCTAAAAAATGCCCTCAATAACTCCTGTGTAAAATACAGAGATGTTTTGTTTAAAAATTTCAGACGGCCGTTTAATCTCTAGCTAAAAGTTGTCCTGGCATTTATAGTGTTCCCTGTGGTTCTTCTAGGACAGGAGAAGAGAAAATAACCATGCCCCTCCCCCCCAAAAAAAACCCAGAAAAACTACCTCCCCCAGAAAGGCCAACAAAAATCCCTCAAAGAGAAACTACATTCTAAGACAGACATTTTAAGACATAGCTAATGCACCAAATGTCTCATTCATACCTGTTTTAAGGCTTCTTAAACTACTAAAAGGAAGTAAAAGGGCAGAAGGTAACTGCAGGCATAATTTGGAAATGTCAGTTTAAACAGAGATATTGTGTTGTGCACTCTGATCAGAAGAAACCTATTGCACTTATAATGGAAAAAAGGTGCCCAGACTGATTTGCAGACTCAATGTCGAGATTCCAAATCTTGAATAATGCCACAGCATGACAAGGTTTGACTTGGCATCACAGACTATAAATTCATAGGCCCAGTGAAGGCAGTTTGCACTAGAAGTCCTCTCTTAGTCCAGTGACATATTCCTGTTTTTCCAGCTGCTGCAATTCAATTAAAAAGGCATGTGAAAATAAGATTAAAAATGAGATCTGGAATTCAAACTGAATACTGGAGGGTTTCTTCACTTTATAGATGCAACAAATCCAACCTTGCTGCCTAATTAGCTCTGTTTTCACGGGTTTGGGAGGATGCCCCTCTGAGGGTCCCATGCCAGGTGTGCTCAGGTCACTCAGCACAGCCTGGCTCTCTCTGCTGACCAGGACAGACCCATTGCCATGCAAAGCAAGTTCCATTTGAAATCTTAATTGAAAGACTCCTTGCGAACAGCCTGAACTGACTCCCTGGCAGTTGAAGGTGCTTTTTAATCACTGAGAATAAAGACTTCAATCAATATGGTTCAAACTATTTGCCCCTGAGCAGTAGAGCAGTGGTTTGCTTTCAAACACCGCTCACAGCTTCAGGCTCAGGGCCAAGAAAACTTAGCCCCCTGAGTTCTTAATATAATTATTGTTTTCTCTATTATCTTGCAGGGGTGTTAATTTGCCTCCCAGTAATTAACTTCCCTCTGTGGTTGTCAGGGAGTTTAATCAATAACAGGAGCAGATACACCAAGTTCCTTCTGTGACCAGTACTCCCCACCTCTCCCACCCCTGCGGAGGTGTCACTGTTTTAATAAAATGAGCAGGTGGGATGTGCAGGATTCCTTTGGAGAGGCAGTGTCCAAATTATTCCTCTCCTACTTCAAAAATGATGGTACAGCCGATGTGGCTGCCCCGTCCCCAAACTAAAAGCATTATGCAACTCCTGCTAAAGCTGCACCTGGCAAATCAACTTATTAAAGTTTTACATGGCATTGCACTCAGGTACTTCAAATGTTGTGGTGACATTGTAATAAGAGGAGGAGCAGAAGGCTTGATCTAATATAATTCTACTTATGTCCACCACGTACAGGACATAATGTAATTCCCTTCAAGGCTAGTGACAAAATCCCCTCGTTCTTGGTGGAATTCCAATCTGCCTTGGCAGCTTTGGTCTTCCTTTATTAAGAGTGATGTCACTCTGTGGCCTCTCTTTTCTTCTAGGGCAGTGCTGTCTCTTCTGATTCATAGCTTCTTAAATCTTCTCCTGGAACAGCTTAACACTGGTTATTTACTTCAGTGTGTTTTCCAAGAACGTTTTTCAGTTTCACTCATTCTCTTCCCTCCTTTATCCTCCTGTGGATCATTACATGTTCATTTACCCTACCCAGTTCTCAAACTGCAGGAGTTCCCAGCACGATCAACTGAGGTAAATTTTGGACTGAGAGAGGTTATGTCTATATCTACCCATAAGGAATATGTCTTATGCACTACGTGAATTTATAGTTCTGTAGAAAGATAATAAAGGGCATTGGGACACCCATGTTGCAGGACCACTTCTAAACCACACTGAAGTAATAAAAATGTTTACCAAAAAAAAAAAAAAAAAATCCAAAATAACCCAATAATAAATTATTGAGATATTTTTCTTGAAAGCTTACTGTGAATTTCCAAGGAGCATCCCTCTGAAGGGTAGTGATAGAAGCATTTTTAAAGGCGTAATGAACCAAAATCATATCTGAAAGCAAACCTGACAGGATGAAGGGAATGTCCTTCAAACACTGGGACTTACAGAGACAGCTGGGGAGTCTGGCTTTTTGGTTTCTGGAAAGGGAACTTGCTGTCAAGGTCATATTGACTTTGACAGTAAGAAACAAGTCGCTTCATTGTAGGAAATGTGAGTCCTTCCAGCTCGAAGCAGAGTCCAGGCAAGGTTGTAATCTCCCACCCAGCAAAACTTTTGAATTGATCCACAATTTATAGGACGATATTCTGGTTTCACTACCAATTTTGACTGCAATTTTTTCACCTTTATGTGCCACCAGGAGACTTTCAAGGCTCTTGAGAGGAGGATTTTTGGTCTCCTATTCCTGTAACAGGCTGACATTACCAGCATGAACTCTGTAACACACAGATACACACATGTGTTTGTATATTTATACACAGATGTAACATCTGTCACAGAATCATTCAGGTTGGAAAGGACCTTAAAGATGATCAAGTCCAACCCCCAAACAGCACCACCACCCTCTTCACCACTAAACCACGTCCAAACATTTTTTTAACACTTCCATGGTTGGTGAGTCCACCACTGCCCTGGGCAGTCTGTTCAATGCTTGACAACCCTTTCCATGAAGAAATTTTCCCTAATATCCCTTATCTAAAGCTTCCCTGGGGCAGCCTGAGGCCATTTCCTCTCACCACTGTCAGTATTTGCATGAGGTTCCTCAGAACTACGTCTATAAACGACTGACCCGCCAATTCCACCTCCACGCCAACACTCATCCCTGTTCTTTCCTTCTTGCAGAGCACAGGGTTGAGAGGAGCTGTCCTTGCAGCATTCCTCACTTCAAAAAGAAATCAACCAAAAAAACCCCACCCACAAATCTACCCTACTGCCAGAATCATCCAAATTTGCTCCCCTGAGGCTTCTGTAGCAGCTGAATTGTTCCATTTCAAATAATCTATCCAAAAGGAGACATGGACCTCCTCCTTGGAAAACAGAGACCATATCTCTTGCAGAAAATACACATTTCCTTCCTTCTCTTTGTCCTTCAGAAAGTTTAAAGGAGAAATCCTTTGCTTTGGAGAAGGAAATATTTTAATTATTGGGAGAGCTGGCTGATTTAGCCTGAATTGGAGGGAGAAGGGGAAGGAAAATTCAGATTTACTATCTCTTCTTTGAAGAAATAAGGTTGTTTCCAGATGCAGTCTTCTGCTTCTTTGAATTGGATTATTTTCAAACATATATTTCTTGGAACACAGCTGCTACTTCTTTGACAAATTGAGTAATGCATCATGAAGAACTAAAATTCATGGCAACATAAAAACAAATATATGTTCATTTTAGCACTTTGTTTTCTCCAGGCTTCTGAATCATGGTGGGATATTTTAAAAAACATCTATCTTTTATAAATATCTTTAATAACATCTACACAATATTGAGGCAGCACTTTAACGAAGAGCAATCACATCCAACCATTTTGATATGTGGGTTCCATGGTTTATATCCTCTCAGGCTTCCAGCTTTGTGCTTTCAGGTCTTGATTAACAGCTGACACTGGTGTTTGACTCGCTATCGTATTCATTGCCCTGATTAAAATTTAAAAAAGCATTGTTATGGAACAGGAATGATACCATGGTGGTCACACTGCTGGAGCAGCAACAGGTTTGCACAAACAGCAAACATCCCCACAGTGAAATGTGGGATAAAATGGGGATTAGGAGGTCTTTCCTACCAGAACTCTCGCTCCTTGCATGAATTGCAGCTCCCACTGAGGGCTCCAAGGAGGGTGCAGTTGCCTGGAGCAATAGGCAAATTTATTTATAGTATTTGTAATAAATGGCAACAATTAAGTTTGGGGTCTGTTGTGCTAACTGCCCTATAAAGATATAATAAAAGCCAGGCTCTCCTCTGAAGAGCTTGCAGTTGAAACAGAAAAGTCTGTTGAAGTGCAGCAGAGATGAAGATTTATATACAGGATGTTACAAAAATATAGAGACAGCTACTTTGAATGAACCAACCAGGAATAATCTTTGAGTAACTACAAAATTATGATTTGTTGGGTTTTTGGGGGTTTTTTATAGGAATGCAGTAAAGCATTTAACGTTCATTTTGAAATGTTCATTCATTTTTAAAATTTTTTACTTCATAGCTTTGATGTTATAATATGAAACTACAGGTTGACACAGCAATAAAAAAAATTTCTATTCTGTCAAGGTGAAGTATTTTGACTGGTTCAAAGCAAAGCAGAAGAGGAAAGCATTGCAATGTTCCTTTTAGAGGATTTCAGAGGAATTAGAAGCATCTGGAAAATTTTAGAAAATTCCTAAAGATTTTAGGTGACTTAGGAATGTTAAAAATCCTCTCAACAAAATGGCTTTTCTTTTCTTTGCACAGTTCCACTTCAGAGCCCTCTGGGTGGGGACATGAACAGCTTTAGTAGCTTCCCTTGGCTGTTGTGTGTCATTAACTGGCAGCCTTCTTTCCAGCTCCTAACCTGTAAGAAAAACCAGCCAGTATTTATATTAAATAATAGTCTTGTATACAGCACCAGCAGATAATCAGCCCTGAAATGGACACACAGCAGGGCTGGCTGACTTTGCTGCTCTGTGTCACCTTTTCTGGAGGGAAACAAACTTCTGGAGCTGCTAGAGATATTTCCTAAGTGTCTTCCAAGGAGAGCTTCTGGTCTGAATATTCTTGTTGGTTCTGATTGCTGCTTTCCCTTATGCAGTATTATCTGTTTACTTTGGCTTGCTCTTAGAAGGAACTGTGCCAAAGGAAGGCTGGAGTCATATTAAAACCAGGTGTAGGCAAATGATTAGCAGAGACAAGGAGACAGATTATTTTGAATGGAAAAACCCACCACAAACGAACTAAAACTGCAGCCAAATTTTATTTTATTTTTTTAATTTAATGTAAAGTTTCGGGTTCCTTAAGTTAAACTTTAGTTTAACTAAACTTTACTATTAAGGTTTTGGTCTGTCGGGCAGTGATCTGGAAAGGCATCATTACAGGCACATGCCTCTGGAATATCATCTCGTGGATGGGATGAGGCTCAGACAGGGAAGAGCATGGCTGGGATGCATCAGGAGTCACTCAGGGTTCAGGCCTGTGAGGAGAAGGGGGAATCTTTCCTAGGAACACCCAGTGCAGCAACGAGAGCAATGGTAAAAGATGGGAAATGGAAATCCACCTTGGGCGGGCTGATCAGATGGACTCGATGTGTGAAATTAGTAGAATGAGGGATGAGGAGGAAGGCAGCTGCCTTCCCTGTTATGGAGTAGCCTGGATGTGTGGAGCTCTGCTCTGGGATGGACAACAGGGATGAGAATTTGTGGGTCAGGGTCAGAGGAGAAGCCAACAAGGGTGACACTGGGGTGGGAACCTGTCACAGACCACTCAGTCAGCACAAGTGGACAAAGCCTTCCCTAGGCAGTTCAAGGATGTGTCGGGACCACAGACCCTGCTACCCATGGGGAACCTTAATCTCCCTGACCTGGGCTGAAAAACCAACAGTGGGGCACAAGCAGTCCAGGAGGCTTTTGAAGGTTTCCAGCAGTAACATCTTGATCAATCAAAAGGAGTGACACAGAGCTGGATTCCTGTCGCTGTTTTACCAGGGGCGGCAAGCAACGACACAAGACAGATTCAGGAAGAAAAGGTGTAATTTATTAATTTACAGACTGGTTTATATATCTTAGTTTGCTTGAATGGCACAAGGCCATTGGTCCCTGACCATCCACCTCCTTAGAATGATTGGTTAGATCTTAAAACATCCATTTCAAAATATTTTTCTGGTCAGTATCACAACAATTCTGCATAACAATCTTGCACCTGCAAGATAAAGGGATTAGTTTGCAGAAACTTCTGTTTTCAGCCAGTGTCTGTGAGAAAGCAAAGACTTTCTCAGAGACAGAGGCAGAAAGCTGGAAAATCTTTCTGTGGCCAAGCTTTCAGCATCCACATATTCCCTAACAAAGAACTGCTGCTTGGGGATGGAATAATCAGGGGCAGCCTTGTCTGTAGAGGACATGAGATAGTGGTGGTCAGGATTTGGAAAGGAGAGGGTAGGAGAGCAGCAGAATTTAGACCTGGGCTTCATGAAAGCATCTTCACCCAGTTCTGGGAACTGGGAGAAGGTGTTCCCTCTGAGAAAGCTCTGAAGACAAAGGAGCTCTGGAAAGCTGGCCGGGTTTTCAGGACAGCATCCTCAAGCAGAACGGTCCATTCTGACACAGGGATTTTACCGGGATTTGCTAAAATGGGCAGCTCAAGGCAGAGCTACAAAGCAAAAAGGCAGCAGTAGAGGAGGTGCAAATAGGGACAGGCCACCAAGGAAAAACTCAGGAACACTGCCCAGGCATTTGGAGATAGCGACGGGAAAAGCTGCATCCAGTGCTTGCAAGACACGGCAGGAGCAACAAGAAAAGCTTTTGTAGCTGGAGGTAAAAGAATGAACAAGGAATTGTGGGCCTGCTGGTGAATAGGTTGAGGGATTCAGGGATTTGTTTCAGAAGTACTCAATGCCTCCTTTGCCAGTCTTCACCAGCAAATCCTGCAGGTCCTTGAGCTTGGGAAGAGGAGGCACGGGGGAAAGGAGGCACCAGCATGAGCAAGGGAGCAGTCAAGGGTCACTGGAGAGAGCCTGACACCTGGCATCCCATGGGAGTTAACAGACTGGGGCTTTGAGAGACAGCTGATATCCTGGTAAGGTCTCCTTGTTCTGAAAGAGCATGGAGACTGGGGAATATCCCTGACGACTGGAGAAAGGCAAATATTACACTGATCATCAAAAAAAGCCTGAAAGGATGGTCCAGGGAATTACTGACTGAATGGATTCACTTTGGTTGTTGGGAAAATCATGGAAGTGGAAGAACTGGGAATTTAAGGAGTGAAACCGAGCACTGGAAGAAGGAAGGGCTGAGGTGAAAGTGGCTTTAATTTTGTCTTTTTTTCTCCTCACCATCCTACTCTATTTTTAACTGGCAATATGTTAATCCTCCCAGAGCTGAGTCACTTTTGCCCATGTCTGTAATTTGTAAGTGGGATCTCCCTGTCCTTATCTCAATCTAGGAACTTTTTCATCTCATGTTGTCACCCTAGGGAGTGAGAGTGAAGCATGGGGGGCATCTGGCAGCCAGCTGAGGTGAAGGGAGAGCAAGGGACAGGAGGGAGAAGACGATAAATCATCTCTGACCCATCTCATTCTCTCCATGATAAAATGCTGATTTATGGATGAGAGGAGAGCAATGGGTGCCATTTACTTCAGTTTTAGCAAGGCTCTACACATGGAATCTGGTCACACAACTGCATTTTTACCCTTCTATTTGTCCTCCCATCCACAGCTCTGTATCTTACCCTGGGTACCAGAATGTTGTGGGAGACAGAATGCAGGGTTAGAGGGTCACACATCCTGTCTGAAAACTGGTGGCAAGTGCAATACAGCCAGGGTCTGTCCCAGATACAGCCAGGGTCTGTCCCAGGACTTGTTCTCTTTAATTTCTTTAAAAGTGACTTGGAGAAACTGCACTCTCATCAGGTTTGCATATGTTGCCAGTTTGAGGGAGAGAGACAGAAATCTTCAAGGTCAGGGCTGGCATACAGGGGGGACCTGGACAGGCTGATGGATCAGGACAACAGGAACCTGGTGAAGTTCAACAAGGAAAAAAGAAAAATCCTGCTCTGGACAGGCAGTGCCCCAGCATCAGTCGGGGCTGGACCTGCCTGGCCAGGAGCAGCTCTGCAGGAAGATTCCTGGGGCAGAGAACCTTGGAGTGGCCTGACAGTACCAAGGCCACATCATGGGTGCTACAGAGGAGCTCAGGGAGCAGGAGATCAAGGAGGGGATCAGCCTCAGTGCTTTTTAGACCACACTCAGATGCTGCACCCAGTTTGGGGCTGCACAGTACAGGAAAGACATCAGCAACCTGGAGTGTGGTCAGGGATGTCCTTGGAGAGGTGGGGGCTGGAGAAGCTGCCCTGAGAGGAGAGGCCCCAGCAGGGGCTGGTCAGCCTTGGGCATGGAGACTCCAGGGAATTCAGAGCAGCCACCTTGTCTGCAGGGAGGGAAAGAGAGAGCCAGGCTCTGTGTGGTGAGAAACAACAGGCATAAAGTGAAACAAGACAGATTCACACCGGGGATAGGGAGGAGTTTATTCTCCACGAGGGCAGTCGAGCCTTGATTGCAGCATCTTCCAGATCCTGCCTGGACCAAGCTCTGAGAAAGTTGATCTGATGTCAGACCTGACCTGCTTGAAGCACGAGAGTGTCTCTCCTTGGATTACAGACTGCCCAAAGAAATACCAAATCTCACTTAACACCTGATCCCATCACCATGGTTTAAGGGGCGAGCTGGCCTCCCAAAGTAGCAGTGCTGTGCACAGAGCAGTGACCATTTGCAGTTCTCACTATGAGAGTGAGAAGAGAGGAAATGCAGGGGAGAACAAGAATGCACTTAAGCTAATTTTGAAGTTGTCTGAAGCACTCTCACTCGGAGCAGCACATCAGCCGAAATCCCTGCTCGTTCACACAGCACTACACCCTCCCTTGTTAAAGACCAGTCGATTTTTGTCAGCTCGCCTTAATCCCACTGTAACGTTTTGTTAGAGCCAAGGCAGAGCAGTTTTTGCATGAGGAATTACTCACTTCTGGACTGTGATGGCAGAATTTTAATACCTCTACAGCAAGTTAAAGAACTTGATTAAAAAAGGGGATGTGTGTACGAATGACAGATGTGTAGATTTTTAAGGGAGAAAAACGTTTCCTTAGAGCCTCATTTAGAGAAATGACAAAACAGCCCATTAAAATCGCTCTCTAATGGTAGATTTTGACATGATAATGTGATGTAAAAAGGGGTTTTCTCCTATATACGTATTTTTACTGAATTTTGTTAAATGAAGAAACCTCTAAATCCAAATCCTTATTAATATTAGAAAATATATCGACTATATATAATTGTGAATAGTATGTTTTAGTCAACAAAATATTCTCAAATTTTTTCAGTTTTGTCAGGCTGCTTCTGCTCAGAAAACATAATTGCTTTTTCAAGGTTTGAATATTGTTTAAAAAAATTAAAATTGATTTTGGGTAGACAATGTAATCCACAATTAGACAGGGTTACACATTTACTGAAACACTGTGCTGTAATTTCCAATACTAAAGGTTTTGTTTCCATAAGATTATATTATTCCATTTTGGGTAAAATGGCTCATCAGAAAATATGACATTAAATTAAACAGCAGAATAAAGCTTGATGGAATATTATCTCCCCAGAAACTGTCATTTCTGGAGACTGAGAGAAGGTGGCTGAAATTTCTTCTAGGTTACTTTGTTATGAAACAATTTTTTTTTTCTGAGCATATCACCAAATGCAGATTCTTTTCAAACTGTGTTTTATGTTCTCCTAAATTGTAGATTTTCACCTCACTTAATTATTGTCACGTGTATGTTGTCATCAATTTCAGCCATAATAACAACCAGCAGAAAAAAAAAAAATAGTGTTCTCTTTCCTTTGATAGAAATCCATGTCAAATTTGAATTTTCCTATTTACTTAGGAGTTCTCATCTTCCTCAAGCACATTACTGAGACCTCCCTAGACACAAGCTATGGCTTAAAGGAGCTGTTGTCTCATCCCCCTGCTCCTGCTACCCTGACTGCAGAGGCTCAGGCTCTTCCCTGACTTTGTGCAGGAGGAAATTGCTCCAACACCCTCAATCCTGAGATAATCTCTGTTACACTGACTGGGGAAACAGTGCCTATAGGATTTAAAAGAAAATTTTAGGAATGGCAGTTTGAAAGCTCAGTCGTGGACTTGCTCTGTTCGCTCTAAAGGAAATAGGAGGCAGAAGTGCAGTGATATAATTTGGTATTTTCATATTTCCAGCGTTACATTGCCATCAGATGTCAACCTGCAGCACCTTTAACAACCTGGTGCTCAGAACCCCCGAGCAGGTATGAATCCATTGATTTCCAAGGTGCTTCCCAAGATCCTCCACAAGGGATCTTAGGAAACAAGCTCACCCAAGATATTTTGGCAGCCTGGAGAAGTTGCACAAACCACTCAGCCTCAGCTCAGAAGTGTGCTGTGCAGGTGGGACAGTCTTGTACAGACCTTGTAGCAAAATACCAGGGAAAATCAAAATATTCACAGCAGAGAAATGCTGTTCTCTTCCAACAGCAAGCAGGCACCTTTTTCCCTTGTAGCAGAGCACTGTCAAATCCTTGGATGATGCTCCCTGGATTTTTCTGGCCTGTGCCAGCTCTGAACTGCACTCAGCACTGAGCCCTGCTCTGACACCAAACAGCACTCAGGATCCAGGTTACATCTCTGCAGCTCTGGGTATTTCTCACAGCCTAAAGACATCTGATATTCATCTGATTTCAGCAGTAATGTTTGCTCCCATTATGATATTTCTCATTTATTCTTTCCCACTGAAATATGGGATGCCATTTCCATCTCCAGGCACTGTTGACACAAGGAAGAAAGGGGGAAGTGAAAAGAGACACAACCAGCCAGAAAATGGAACTTGCTTGACCCACCACTACATACAATGTTTTACCTTTTTTACCTTATTTGCAATTAGTTAAGAACATATAAAATCGTTATTACACGTACTACCCCTGTGACAATAAAAGAGGAAGTGCTGAAATCAGATTTTATGTTGTATCAAGAATCATGGTCTGGTTTTGGGGGGTGTCCTGTGCAGGGCCAGGGGTTGGATTCGATGATCCTCGTGGGTCCTTCCCAGCTCAGGATATTCTCTGACTTTGTGTATTAAAGTATGAATTTCTATGGCCCCCGGGACTGTAATACTGGCTGTTAATCCTCAGGAATGGCTGGCACCGTGTGTTGATTAGGGTGTAATAGTTTAATCATCTCTCAGTGTTAGGAGTTCATGTTGTAGTTTCACAGATCATGAAATGTGTCTGTTTAAGATATGGGCACATTATCTTCTCTTCTCTTCTTTTTTTTTTTTTAATGCAGCAGGCACTCTGTAACCACGCTCATTTTATCTCTGTCTCTCCTTTACCTGCGCCATGGAGCTCATTAGCAGGATCAGACAGGGTGAGGGGGTAGTCAAAGACGATGTTTATTACAGGGAGAAAAAGAAACATTTCCTTATTGGAAGTGCTGTTGCATCGCGAGCTGAGGAGTGTAAAGCATCCTTATCACTTCCAAACACTGCACCGAGCAGTTGTTAGCTGAAGAGATTAGTGCCACCGTGCAGAGGACAGCAAAGTGACAACGTTCCTTAAATAAGAGGTTAGAGCACTATGAGGGCTGAAAAGGCATCGTCTCAGCCTGTTGTCTCCTGAGGGAGTTGCTTTTGTTTTTTGCTTCATGAAGCTCATTTTAAGTAGATATTCCAGCGTCTCAGAGGAAGAGAAGGGAAAAGAGACCTTAGGAATTAAGCAGGGAGTCAGGAATGTGGCTTTGGGATCTAATCCTCCCAAGATGTCCTAGTATATATTTATATACATTTTAAAAATTAACATATAGATATAAAATATATATTATATAATATACAATAAACAATATATAACATATAACATATAAAACATATAACATATAATATATAATATATAACATACAATATATAA